>PVJO010015278.1:0-45335 GCA_004026905.1 Hystrix cristata | reverse complement strand
ACCACCATGTTCATAGCAACACAATTTGTAATAGCTAAGTCTTGGAAACAACCTAAATGCCCAACAACCAACGAATGGCTAAAGAAAATGTGGTTTTTCTACACTATGGAGTACTACACTGCCATAAAAAAGGATAAACTAGAGTCATTCATATATAAATGGATGCTTCTTGAGAACATACTCTTAAGTGAAATAAATCGGACACTCATGAGCACACATCGAATTGTTTCTCTGATATGAGAGACCATAATTGTAAATAAGGACAAAGAGGTGTAATAGATATTCTATAAAAGGAGGATGGTGTGCAGAGGAGAGGAGTGCTAGAAAGAATGAAGGAGAAAAGCAGAAAGGCAACAGGGGAAAGAGAAGGGAAAGGGAAAATATGGAAAATGATGAATGAACCTGATATAAATAGGGAGGGAGGGAGGAGAGGGGAGGGGCGGGGGAGAGGGGGAGAACCAAGATGCACCATGTATAGGTACAGAATAAATGTAATGAATGTGACCAATGTATGTAGAATGTACCAATACATGCTCTTGGTTTAAAATAAAATAAAAAAAAAAATAGACAAACCCTTAGCCAAACTTTTCAAAATAAAGAAAGAAAAGACCCAAATCCATGCACCTAGAAGTGAAAAGGGTGAAATTGCAATGGATTCTGCAGAAATCCAGATCATCAGTAACTATTGTGAGAACTTCTACTCTAATAAAATGGAAAATTCAGAAGAAACAGATAGATTCCTAGACACATATGAACTACAAAACTGAACCAAGAAGGTATAAAACACCTGAATAACACAATACCAATCAATGATATTTGAAAAGTAAGAAAACCAACTACCAACTAAAAAAATCCTAGGTCCTGATGGGTTCATTGCTGAATTCTACAAGAACTTTAGAGAAGATCTAATGCCAATACTCTTCAAACTCTAATGAAATCAAAAGGGAACCAGTACTCCCAAGGTCAATTCTCAAAGCAAGCGTTACCCTCATTCCAAGAAAGGGACCCGACCAAAAAAGAGAATGAGAGGTCAATCTCTTTAATGAACATAGATGCAAAAATCTTCAATAAGATATGACAAAAAGAATACAGCAAATCATCAACAAGATTATACACCATTCCCAAGTAGGATTCATTCTGTGGATGCAAGGATGGTTCAACATATGCAAACTGACAAATGTAATAACTACACAAACAGAAACAAGTAAAAAAAGCCAGATGATTATCTCAATAGATGAAGAAAAACATTTGACAAAATCCAACATCTATTCATGAAACAAACCCTGAAGAAAATAGGAATAGAAGGTCTTTATCTAAATCTGATAAAAGTTGTCTAAGACAAACCAATAGCAAACACACTAAATGGAGAGAGGTTGAAAGCTTTCCCTCTAAAATCAGAAACAAGACAAGGATGCCCATTATCACCAATGCTGTTTCAATATAGTCCTCAGAGCATCAGCCAGAGCAATTATACAAGAGAAAGAAGTAAAAGAGATATACGTAGGAAAGGAAGAAATTAAATTATCATTATTTTCTGATGACATGATCCTCAACATAGAGGACCCCCAAAAAACTCCACAAAAAGACTCCCAAAATGAATAACCAAATTCAGTAGCATGGCAGGATACAAGGTCAACACTCAAAAATTAATATCATTCCTATACACAAACAACAAACTCACCAAGAGAGAAATTAGGGAAACAAAAATTACCTTTCAAAATAGCATAAAAAATGAAATACTTAGAAATTAACCAAACCAAGAAAGTGAAAGACCTCTACAATGAAAACTGTAATACTGTGAAAAAGGAGATCGAAGAGGACATCATAAAATGGAAAGATATGCCCTGTTCTTGGATAGGCAGAACCAATAATGAGAAAATGCCATATTTCCCAAACTGTTATACAGATTTAATGCAATCTCAATCAAAATACCAATAACATTTCTCAAAGAACTAGAGAAAGCAATCCTAAATTCAAATGGAACCAGAAGAGACCCTAGAAGAGCAAAAACAATTCTGGTCAACAAGGGCAAGACAAGGGCACCGCAATCTCATACTTCAAATTATACTACAAAGCCAAAGTGATAAAAACAGCATGTTACTGGCCAAGAAAAGCAACTTGTGGATCAATGGAACAGAATAGAAAATGCAGAAATATCTCCAGGCATAATCCTTATCTTTGACAAAGAGCCCAAGGAAGGATAGACTCTTTAACAAATGGTGCCGGGAAAACTGGCTAGCCACATGCTCAAGATTGAGTCTGGACCCATTTCTCTCACAGTGCACTAAACTAAAATCAAAAAGGGTCAAAGACCTAAATATTAAAATAGAAACAATCTGTAGGAAGAAAGAATGGTAAAACTTTTGAAGACATAGGTGTAGGCAAAGACTTTCTGAACAAAACCCCAGTTGCACAAGAAATAATACCAGGAATCAACAAAAGGGATCATATGTTAAAAGGCTTCTGCACAGCAAAGAAAACAACTAACAGAGTAAAGAGACAACTCACAGAACGGGAAAAAATTTTTCCAGCTGCTCCTCAGACAGAGGACTAATAGCTAGAATATATAAAGAACTCCAAAAAAAAAAAAAACTGAACCTCCCAAATTTAAAGAGCCAATCCATAAATGGGCATCTGAAATGAATAGAAACTTCTCAGAAGTACAAATGGCCAATAAATACATAAAAAATGTTTATCACTGACCATTTGAGAAATATGAATTAAAACAACAGTGAGATTCCATCTCACTCCAGAAACAATGGCTATCATCAAGAAATCAGCCAATAACAAATGTTGGTGAAGCTGTAGTGAAAAGAAACATTTCTCCATTGCTGATTGGACTATAAACTGGTATAACCGCTATGGAAATCAGTATGGAGATTCCTTAAAAAACTAAGACTAAAGGCAGAAATTCCATTTGACCCAGCTATTCCTCTTCTCTTTCCTAATGAGTTAAAGTCATCATGCTACACTGATACATACATATCTATGTTTATAGCAGCACAATTTATAACAGCTAAATCTTGGAAATAGTCCATATGCCCACCAGTGGATGAATGGGTAAAGAAAATGTGGTATTTATATACAATGGAGCACTATTCTGCCTGTAAAGAAGGAAAAACTTCTTAGGTTAAAGATTTAGGTAAATTGTTGCACCTTGAGACCATAATCTTAAGTGAAAAAAATCAGATGCACAAATTTAAATATCACATGGTTTCTCTTAGAAAGTGTAAACAAAGGGCAAATAAAAGATAGATATTAGGAAATAAAGAAATCTTTTTCAAATGTGAAAGGCAACAAGAGATGAAGGGAGTGACAGGAAGGGAAATGAGATTAAAAAAAGAGTTCAAGAAAAAACATGGAAATAGCGCTTTTGCAAATGGAGAAGGGAAAAAGAGTTAGCAGGAGCAGGGAAAGAGAGGAGGGGAAGGGGACCAAAACAATAAAAAAGATTTAAGATGTGTTATGTACATATAGAAACTCCCCACATTAAATGTAGTCATTAAATACTGCAAATATGTACTAATTTAAAAACCAAAAAGAAAGATAAAATAAGGAGGCAGCAGATTCTGTATTTAGGGATAACTCTGCACTAGAATCTTTGCATGTATTTACAAGAAAACTAAGGATTGACAGCAAGTAGCTAGAAATGTTGAAACAAAAACCATAGCCGAAGATTATTTTTAAAAACCCTGTTGGAGGTACAGAATTCTGTAATTTCTGTGTGTAGAGCTGTACAAAATATCTTCTCAAAGTTATTAATCAAGAAGTGGGACAGGCTGGGGATTAAGCTCAGTGCTTAGAGTGTTTGCCTCGCAAGCATGAGGCCCTGAGTTCGATTCCCGGTACAAAAAAAAAAAAAAAAAAAAGAGATGGGATTATTTGAATTTAGAAGCATCAGAAAAAAGAGTGTGGTTGTATCAATCAGTGCTCACTAGAGAAACAGATTCAACATATGATATGCATGTTAGGATTTACAAGGCAGGCTTACAATGGCCATCTGCAGAGTCAGGTGTGGAAGAGTGCAGAACAGTGTCTGTGCTCTGGAAATCTGAAAGATCCAGTTAAAAGTTGAAGGCCTGGAGCTCACTATAGTGCCCTGTATGTGTCCAGATCAGGAGGCTGAAGGGTCTGTGCTGGAAGCCAGTTGCCCAAGATGAAGGCAAAGACTGGAGCTCCTCTGGAGACACAAAAGCAAGACTTTTTTCTTCTTTCCCTTTTTTTAGTCCATTCATACTGCAAGCCTATTGGTTGCTGTCACTTACACCCAGATTGGATCTTTCCTCTTCAGTAAATCCATTCAGTCACACCCAGAAGTATGCTAAATCAATCAGTAGGATATTTCTTACTCAAATTGTTACAGCAGTTAGCTATCACACTGGTATTAGGTGTAAATCCTTCCTTGCCATTCAGGGACCAGAGCTTCTAATAGCTACACATTTTCTGCCAAAATCTTCTGAAGTTTCAAAAATGATATCACTATTACATTTGTTTTTTTAAGATGACATATTTTAAAAGATCAAAAAATAATTCACATATGATATTCCATTTTTAATAGTTTTAGTAATTTTTATCCATCATTAATTTATATAACAATTTATTTCTATAAATTGTATCTTCAAATAATTTATAGCAGAATAATGTACTGCTTAATGGTTTTTTCATAAATATTTCCATTGCATTTTAGTGAGAGGTTTATACTGTACACATTTGCATTTGAAATGTAATAAGTTTCTATTTTTTAATCAAATGAGTGAATCAAATGAGTGAATAGCTGTGACTCATTTGATGCTTCCAACAACCCAATGAAGGAAATATAATACTAATATTTTCATCAGCTACACAGGGGAAGACTGAACTCAGAGAAGACAAGGAACTTGACCGAGGTCACACAGTAGTAAACAGAAAAACTGAGGTTAAAAGGTAGATTTTTCTGGGTCCAGAGTCCATGTTCTCAAGCATTATGGTGTGCTGACACTCTGAAAAATAAAAATAGAGGTGTTAAAAAAACTCAAAACAAATACAGAAATATCAGCATTGTCATTTTGCTCTAGGTTTGCAGTTACTACATTTGAACAGAAGGAAGAGAAGGTCATAGCCTGGTTAAAGGAGGGGAAGAACATTCTAGAAAGTGGAAGAGCAAATGTTCTAAAGGTAAGAGCTACTACAGCCTGGAGGAGGCACTGGAAGGAGGCCTCTGATAGCCAGTTGTCTTGCACATATTCATCATAAACAGAAAGTCTTCATTTGGACCTGCTAACAAAATGTGTGTGTATCCTGGGAGCCCTGGTGTGGGTAAAAAATAAAACCATATTTTCATATGTTGATTGTTGATACCAAATGCATCCTAGAACAAATGGATCAGAAATGGAAGATATCCATTTAGAGAGAGTAGAACTTGGGTAGTGAAGGGATGTGGAGGACAAGAGTAAATGCTTGGAGGCTGAGAGAAGGGAAGAGGTACGAAGGAAGAAGGTGATGGAAAACTTGACTAGAGTGATTGGGGACACTCAAAACCAAATCTTTCATGAAAGAAAATCATTGTTCTCCTAAAAATGGCCAAAATGGTTCCTTTTGTTCTTCTTTCAGTTCAAGGGCCTTTGCTTTTCATGTAGCGCCTTGGCAAAAAGTGCCTTGCCTACATCACAGAGTGGTATGGTTTAGATCTAGAATGTTTTCCAAAAGACTCATGTGTTCTGAGATGGGACTTTTGGAAGGTAATTGAAGCATGGGGGCACTATATTCATCAGTCGATTAATTAGTTCATGAGTTCATAGCTGAATATGCTGTTAGGAGACAGGGCCTGGTCAGAAAAGCTATCACTGGGGTTGTGATTTTGGAGGTTTTATCTCTCCCTGACTTCTCCCTCCTCTCTCTGCTTCCTGGCTGTCATGAGGTGAGCAGGTTTCCACCACCAGGCCCTTCTCCCATGCCATTTCTGCCTTGGTACCAGCCTACTATGGACTAAACCCCAAAACCATGAGCCAAATTAAACCCCTCCTCCTTTAAGTTGTGAGTGTTGTGTACTTTGTCCCAGTGATGGGAAAGCTGACTAATACACAGAGGAAGGAGGTTCTGCTCTTAGATCTCCATAAACCTGATGCTCATCATTAACTTATTACTGCTCCATGGACTCTCCCACATTCTGGAAGGATTGAGAGCTTCAGAAGGGCTAACCTGTGCATCCAAGATCAGATATTCCTCTCATCTTCCTCCAGCTAAATGTCAGATCGAGTTGGCATGGCCTGTGAGAGGGAACTGCCTGCCCCAGATATGGCCTTCTTTATTTCACACAGCCTCCTCTCTAAACACTGTGACTAGTTCTGCAGTCCCCCTTCTCCTTTCATATCCCATCTCACCCAGAGAAGGCAGGGGCTCATTTGGAGAGCTGACACAGTGCCACCTTTGGAGAAGTTTCTTTATAGTTCATCTGCTCCAGTGCAACAGGAAAATCGACCAATATAGGGAATATGCTCTAAATAGATGACCACTAACACACTCTTCCTCCTTTACACACCATGGATATCCCAGTCCCTGTGGACAGAAGGCCTTGCCCTCCCACCTTCTTGATTGCTATAAAAATTGTACTCTGGTACTCCAGGCTCTGCTCTCCACACTCTGCAGGATGCCTTTCAGCCTTCCCGATCTTCTATAGGGAGGGGGAGGATCCGTACCATCCTCACAAAGGAGCAGCTCAACCCCCAAGCCATATTCCCCGTTCCTCCCCTAGGTCTCCTTGTGTTACCAAAAGGATTCTATTGTCCCAGAATGACGTTTACCTTTGTAATAAATCACCAGTAGCATAGCCCTCAGTCAAAATAAACATGTCACTAATATGACCAGCTGGTGTTGCATGTTGCTATCATTCATTCATTCATCAGACCTGTGGTCAGTGTTTACTATGTACCTGACAGCCAGAAAAGAATAAGATATGCACCATCACCTCAGCAGCTTGGCATTTCATAGGAGACAGACTCAGAACAATTCTAATCCAATAACTACTGCATTGGATTCTGAATTTCAGACCCTGTTATTGTAGTAGATTGCAATGTGCAGGAATCTTGATTTAAAAATGGCTGGAGCTTCCCCCACAAAAAAGAAAGAAAAAATCCTCAGAAGTATTGTGGCAGCTGAAGATAGAATAACCTGCCACTTAGTACCCAGCCAATTTATCATGTCACAGAACAGGTGCAGGGAGAAAAATGATAGACTGAAACAATTAGTAGGACGATCATGTTTTTAAAAGGGAAATAATAAAGGTAGTCCACTGAGGGGGATGATACTAGCGGTTTTATTTTGGTAATTAATAATCATAAACAATTGAGCTGAAGATTGCCAAAATTATCCAAACAATTAGCCTTCCACTGAGCAATTAGACAGCCTGGTGCAGCTCTTAGGAAGTCAGTCAAGCTGTGTGAGAAATACGACTCAAGAGGTCACCTCCAAAAGGCTTAGTTCAAAGTTCAAAGTGCCATTCTATGAAGTTATAGTAAATTAAACAGCTCGATGTAGACCCGCGAGCCTGAAACATGAATGAACAGAAGCGCCAGGCAAGTTTGGTAAGCCAGAGTACTGGGTCCACCCCTAGAGTTTCTAGATCAGCAGGCCTGGGTGGAGGCCCCGAATTTGACATCTCTATCAAGTTTCCACATGATTCTGATACTACTGACTGGGAACCACGCTTTGAGAACTGGGGTTATGAACACTGGCTCCACCTGAACTTCATCTAGAGAGCTTTTTAAAAATTCTCAAACCTTCCTCATGCAATTAAATCAGAACTTTCAGACCTTTATCATAGGCTGCAGTATTTTTTAAAAGATCTCTGGAGGATTCTACTGGGTAGCTAGAGCTGAGGACCACTAGGTAGGGTATAAATCAGCAGAAAACACAGGCAACTCTCAGAATTTATGTGAAAATAATCATGTGGCAAAGAAAATAATACAAAATAGAAGTTAAGGCCTGAAAACCTTGTATGGATTAAGTGCGACATGACCGCAACCAGTCTGAGTTGCCCAATAACCCTGGCTGATTTTTCCCACATAGTTTTTCAGCAATCTAGAAATAGACAAAACCACCAGACTGTATGTAGAATTTACGGCTAGACCCTCATGCCCGAGATGTGCTGGCTTCAGCCACATTCTCCTCGCTGACACACAGTGCCCAACACGTACAACTTAAAGGAGAAGAGGTTTATTTTGGCTCAGGGTTACAGGTTCACGGTCAGCTAACTCCAAGGCAAAATACGGCAGGATAGCACAGCAGAGGAGAAGCTGCTCCCATCAGTCCTGGCGGTCGGCAGCAGAGCAAACAGGGACGAGCCAGGGAGGGAGGTACTAGTGCTTATGCTTCCGGGTCATGCCCCCAGTGACCATCTCCAACCAGGTTCACTTCCTACTAGCAAGTCAGCTGCGCAGCCCCTGCAGTTCAGTCTCCTCCAGAGGCCCCACCTCTGAGCAGCTGGGGCTCTTGGGGACATCTAGATCCAAACCATAACAGGGCATGAGTTTTTTGCATTATTTTAAGGTAAACCAGGCACATTCGAGCCAGGATAAGTCATTTTTTTAACTTTTTGTTTTATTAGTACATGTATGTCATACATGTTGATAACATTCATCATAGAAAATTTGTACATGTATATATCTTAATCTTTTTTTCTGCATTCTCCTCCTCTCCCATTCTCTTCCCCTTCTTATTTACAAAAACTTTGTTTCCATTTTTTCTTCCATTGTTTTTTTTTTCCTTTTCCCCTCCTTTTTCCCCTTCCTTGTTTCCCTTCCCATTTGAACATGTTCTTCCTACTTCCCAATATCTATCTTCCATTGTGCTCCTTATTTATCTTTGAGTTTCTCACACAAGAGAAATAATGCCATATTTAGACTTCTTTGTCTAATTTCACTTAAGATTGTGGTGCTGAGGTACATCCATTTTCCTACAAATGACTCAAGTTTATCCTTCTTTATGGCAGAGTAGTACTCCATTGTATATAAATACCATATTTTCTTTATACATTCACTTTTTGATGGGCATATGGGCCTGTTTCCAAAATTTAATTATTATCAATTGTGCTGCTGTGAACATGGGTATGCATATACCACTGTGGTATGATGCTTTTAACTCTTTCAGGAAGATACCTCCAGGAGGAATAGCTGGGCAAAATGGAACCTCTAGTTTTAGTTTCTTGAGGAATCTCCATACTGATTTCCATAGTGGTTGTATCAGTTGACACTCCCACCAGCAATGGAGGAGTGTTCCTTTCTCCCCACAGCCTTGCCAGCATTTTTTATTGGTTGATTTCTTGATGATAGTCATTTTTTTCTGGAGTGAGATGGAATCTTCAGTGTTGTTTTAATTTGCATTTCTTGAATGACCACTGATCTTGAACATTTTTTTCATTTATTTATTTGCTGTTTGTTCTTCTTCATCTGAGAAATGTCTGTTCATTTCAGACGCCCATTTCTGGATTGGGTCTTTAAATTTGGGGAGTCGGATTTTTTTTTTTTTAATTTAGATGCTAGTCCTTTGTCTGAGGAGTAGCTGATGAAAATTTTTTCCCATTCTGGGGGTTGTCTCTTCACTCTGTTGGTGCTTTCCTTTGCTAAGCAAAAGCTTTTTTATTTGCTGTAATCTCAATTATTGATTCTTTGTAATATTTCCTGTGCAATTGGGGTTTTGTCTTCTAGGTTTACCTATTCTGTCTTCCAGCAGATTAAGTGTTTCTGTTTTTCTATTTAGATCTTTGGTGCATTTCAATTTTAGTTTAGTGTATTGTGAGAGATATGGATCTAGGTTCAATTTTTAGCATGTAGAAAGTCAGTTGACCCAGCGCCATTTATTAAGGAGTCTGTCTTCCTTCCAGCGAAGGTATTTGGCCCCTTTGTCAAAGTTAAAATAGCTGAGTGTACTTGGAATTGTTTCTGCATCTCCTGTTGTTTCACTGATCCTTGGGTCTGTGTTTTTGCCAATACGATCCTGTTTTTATCACCGTAGCTTTGTTGTATAACTTCAAATTGGGAATTGTGATGTCTCCTGCCTTGCCCTTGTGGTCTGGAATTACTTTTGCTATTCTAAGTCTCTTCTGATCCCATATGAATGTTAGGATTATTTTTTCTAGTTCTGTCAAGTATGCTATTGGTATTTTGATTGGGGTTGCATTAAGTCTGTATTACAGTTTTGGAAGTATGGTCATTTTCACCATATTGGTTCTGCTTATCCAAGAACAGTGTATATGTTTCCATTTTCTGATATCCTCTTTGATCTTCTGTTTCAGAATACTGTAGTTTTTAATGAGTAGGCCTTTCACTGCCTTTATTAGACTAATTCTAAGTATTTCATTTTTCTTGATGCTATTGCGAAAGGTATTTTTGTCCTAATTTTCTCTCAGCAAGTTTGTTACTGGTGTACAGGAATGCTGTTGATTTTTGAGTGCTGATTTTGTATCCTGTCATGCTGCCCAGTTTGGTTATTAATTCCAAGAGTCTTTTGGTAGAGCTTTTAAGTCTCTTTTGTCAACCTTATATACATCCCTCTTTCTAACCCAAATAGTGGGGATCCAGCTCATTTTGCTGCTGCCCAGGTGCACATTTCCATCAGTAAGGGCCCCAGTAAATCGCACTCCATGCAATCCTGGATCTGTCTGCCTCTCCTTCTTCTTTAGGTCTCACCACACACTGGGGCCCATCCTATACATAAGGACCAAGTTGTTCTGAAAAAGCCTGAACCCCAAATGGGACCTTCAGAAACAGAGCATCATATTTCAAGGTAACCGAGTCTCAGAAGTTTCCATGTAAAAACATTTTTTTAATGCACAGAACAGGAAGAGAATTTTACCTAAACCTGATTTGCACAGGGAAGATAATAGTAGTATGAAAAGGAAAGTTCCTTAGACCAATTAGATATAGTAGAGTCAGAACAAAGCAAAACAAGAATGATTAGAGAATGAGGCAAATCCCAGAGCCAGTGTAAGTTCTGAGAACGCAGACCAACAGTGCAATCTGACAACGCTTGCAGAAAAGCTGAGATGAACTATAGAAAACATCTGGGTATAGCCCAGTCAACTAGTCACTTGGTTATAGCTTACTCAGTTGATTGGCTATAGATCCTTCTGCTGCAAATTAAAGCTCAATTACTGAGATTAAACTCCTCAATCTTGCTTTAGTCTGTTGGGCCTAGAGCAGATTCCCAGTCCAAATTATATGGCCTCTCACAAGTTTTATTTAACAATACATTGGGTCGATTCACTTTAGAAAAAATTATGTAACCTGGTGAAAAACAAGACATCATCTCTGAAAAGGTAAATATCTACAAGACAGGAGTAAATTTTAATCTTTGTATAGAATTTCAGTTTCTTTCTGCAAATGATACACTAACACCAGTGCCTGTAAACTGCCCCACTCCAGCCCATACTTTGGGAAACAGCACTGCAGAAGCTTTGGTTTAGGGTGCTAAAATTTATTATGTCCCACCCCTCCTTATCCTGCCCTACCCCTCCAACCCTAGATGATTGGACCTGGACTGAGCACCTGATACAAAGGCAGCCAATCAGCTGCCTGTGATGGGGGTTCCACCCAGTTGGAGGGGATCACCATCTGTTGAGCCAATCAGACATCTTCTTTCATTGTTGGAAGTGGAAATAGGGAGAGAATAAAGCAATTGGTATGTGGGGCAGATGTGTATATACCAAAAAGAAGTGGATGCAGAAGAAGATGATTCTGGCAACAGAGGACTCCAAAAGGTAGATTTCTGTAACATCTTGGACTTCTTCCATCTCTATCCCTCTCCCCCACCTTTTGGGTCTAAGAAGTTCAAACCCTCTGGTTGGATTTCTATATGGTTCTTCATTCTTCTTTGCCCCAAATGTAGCTTTAAAATATCTGTCTCTTTTCTGAGCTTACTAAGTCTCTGTCTTGCTTCCATTTCAGTTCTGTCCTCCCATATTTGTGGGGCTGTCATTTCACATCATGGGCCTGGTCGTGTCTGAGGACAAGAATGTAGATTTGTTGAGGAGTTTTGACACTTAACTTCCCTGGTATTGGGTGTCTGCCTCTTTAGTCTTAGATTGGGTCTGTTTCTACCACATTGGATTGTGAAGAAGATGAAGTAGGAAAGTGTATCATCTGTTAGACATTTAGAAAGTCATATGTCATACAGAAAAATACAAACTGTGGGGTAGATTGCATGGGTTCAAACCTTCTTCCATGATATGTGGTTTTTAATGGACTACTTAATGTCTCAGAAACCAAGGCTAATAATTAAACCTCCTTATCAAACTGGAGGAGTAAGGGATATATATATATACACACACATATATATGTATATATAATACTAATATAATATTATTTATAATATATAAATAAATAAAAATATAAATAAATAAAAATATATAAATTTATATACACATATAATATATAATACATATACATATATAATATATTATATATAATACAAATACATATATAGAGAGAGGCACTAACTCTGTCCAGTGCCTAGTACAATGTAAAGATTTCAGTAGTGCTAACTATTATGACTGTGCAATTCTAAAGAACCCTACTTACCCATTTCTAGGGTTCCCTGGAGAAAAACGGGTTTCTACACTTAAGGGCTGGTAAAAGGGCCTGATAATTTCTTTGGCTCTCATCCCCACAGGTCTCTTCCCCATAACTTAGAGTTGAGTTAAGGTCGTGGTTACAGGAAGCCATCTGGAGCTTTTGGATAAGCAGCAATAAATCATTGTTGGGACTCTTAGGAACTGTGTGAGCCTTTATCTAGGAAGTAAGGCTGCCTTGTGGGCAATTAAAATACAGCCATGGAGACAAGAAAAGCCACAATAATTAAAACATAACGTGCATGGTCATGAGGGACTAATCAACCCACCTGCAGTCTTACTCTTGCCTCATCCAGTCTGAGATCTCAACCTGCAGTCCTGTCTCCTGGGACCAGATGCAGATGTGTGAGATTGCAGGCAGGAAAAGCAAGGCAGAGGGGTCCTGCAAGGTACAAAGTCTTTAATCCTAACATCAGGCAGCAAGAAGCTTTCTTAGTAGATGAACTCACACCATCAAAAGCCTTGTGACAAATCAGAGTAACTTTATCTGTTTCTGATGGCTCCAGATGTGTATACGGGACGACTGTGGACATGCCTGTGGTTGCAAGGCTTTGGGGAGCAGAGGAGTAGGTCTTCTTAATATAAAAATCTGAGCTGCACCCTGGACAACTTACCAACTTAGTGATTTAGTGAGACCCTGTCTCAAAATAATAATAAAAGAAGCTGGGAATATAGCCCAGTGCAAAGGCTATGGGTTCAATCCCCAGTGCCACCACACACACACACACACACACACACACACACCCCACACACACACAAAAAAAATCTGCATTGTCATTTCTTCTAGATTTTGACCATTCACATAAATATTCAAAATACATATATTAACTAATCACACTAAACTTTCAGCCTTCCTGAATGGGAGGGGAAAAGGTTTTCATGCTTCTGTTACTAGATAATAAGAATGTAATGGAATTCTCAGTATTACAATTAAAACAAACTGAGTAACATAAGATTTTGCACAGCATAGCTTGAATCAGGTATAACTGGTCAGGCTAAGGTAGTAGAGACTTCACAGTTAAACTTCTGTGTTGAAGGTGATGTCCATATCTGCTCTATTCGATATGGCAGGTACCAGCCACAAGTGTAGCCACATGTGTTGAAAAACATGACTAGTAGCACTGAGATACTAAATTTAAATTCTACCTAATTATAGTTAATTTAAGTTTAAATAGCCACTTATGGATGGTGGTTACCACTTTGGAAATAGTAGAAGCATCAAAAATCAGATTAAATCTGAGAAGACACAATGACACATGCGACATTTCAGTATTAGTACTTTACATACATCATTTACTTATTATGCATCTTCTCAGAATACAAAATAAACTCACTGTATACCATACTCGTGTACTTAACACATCCAAAACAAAATTGGTCACCTGAGGTTTCTGATTAGCTTGAATTTCAGATGAAAGGACATTTGACATATATTTAACTTTCAAAAAATTACATAAGTCATAGAATAATAGATTGGGAGAGACTACATAGGTTATGGAGAGTACACAAAACTCAGGTTTTTGGAAATACTTGGGAATATTTTGGGTTATTATAAAGACCAGAAGGTGCCACTAGTGAGAAGCCAAACATTTTAAGTGTCCCACTATTATGGCCTGTATCTAGCTATACCCCTAAAGCCTCATCTACTCATAGGCGGAGCTTTGGGGAGGTGACTGGATCATGGGTGCATGGTACTGGATTAGTCCACTGGTGGTTTCGTAGATAAATGTGATGTTGGGAGCAGAAGTCTGGTGGGAAGGGATGAGTCACTGTGGGTGTGGCCTGGAAGGGTATGTATCCCTCTTCCTCTCTTTATTGCTTGCTGCTTCCCACTGTCATAAGCAAGCCTTCTATCATGTCCCTCTGCTCTGCCTTTGAGCCAGACAACCATGGACTGAAACTTCCACAAACTGTGAGCTAAAATAAACTTTTCCTCCTTTAACTTATGAGTGTTGGATATTTTGTCCCAGCAATGAGAAAGTAATTAAAACACCCACAATATGCAATATAGTCTCATACATGGAACAATTGTGCTGCCTTAATGCCAGTTGTTTTCTTCACTGGTAATATTGTCTGTCCAACTTTTTATTCTATATTAGGAATTTTTCCCAGGAAAATAACAGACCTGCTCTGGATCCCAGAGCTAATAGAGTTGTTACTAAATTCCAGTAGCTTAGACCATGGTATGAGAGGCAAAATACATCTGGGGTAGGAAGTTGATTTGCAAGTCACTCTCTAAGCGGAACTGGCATTTTCCAAGAAACGAATAAAATGAAAGAAGATGTTCTACACAGTTTACTATCCTTATACTGAGAGTGAAATTAAAAGAAAAATTCTACCGATGTCCTATACACTGGGGCCTGGGCAGAGAAGGTAGAGCTCTGCACACTCCCTTTGCTACAATGGCAGAGTTGAGTTATGACAGTGGCTATTTAGCTTACAAACTCCAAAATATTTACTACTTGGACTTTTAAGAAAAGGTTTACCAATCTACCACATCAGTGATTACAGTGCAGTCAGTGGCACTGAGGGAAATACCAAGGAGTATGGGAGCATCAAGGAGTTGGTAACTAGAGAGGCTGAGGAAGGCCTCCCAGGAAAGTGCATAGTGAAGGATAAATCACTGGACAATAAATTATGTTATAGGATAAGTTATGTTCCTTACCAAATTCCTGTCAGAAGCCCTACCCTCCAGGTACCTCAAAATGACTGTATGGAAATATGGCAAATAAGGAAGCATTTAAATTAAAATGAGTCTGTTAAGGTAAGCACCACTCCAATCAGACTTGCGTGCTTATAAGAAGATGAGATTCAGACATGCAGAGTGACACCAGGGATGTACATGCACAGAGGGACCAGCAAGAGGGTGGCGGCCATCTGTAAATCAAGAAAAGAAATTTGTTCTTGCACTTTGATCACAGACTTCCAGTCGCTAGAATTTCTATTGTTTAAGATGTCCAGTCTGTGGTATTTGTTATTGCAACTCTAGTAAACTAATACAGACTAAAAGGGATGACATTGTGGATCAAGGAAACCAATCAGAGCCTCAAGGAGATGAAGAGTTATAATATTTGTAGCAAATGGTGAAGTTATGTCATGGGAAAATTGGAAGTCATAAGACAGAAGAGAGTCTGTACAGGCTAATACCTTCATCTTACTCTCTGGGCAGAAAATAGGCTTCTGGGATTTGAGCTCTAGAATGGTAAATGTAATAGTGATCAAGGAACAGTGCCAGGAAGGTCAGTAGGGAATCTTGAACTTTGTGAGCAAATGATAATGAGAATCCGAGGTTTGCCCAAGGGTTGCAAAGGATGAATGGATTTAAGGCACTTCTGAGGAACACAATTAAAACAGTTTTGTTGGCCAGTTGGAGGTGGAGGAAATGCTATAGCAAAACTGAAATAAAATACAATCTCCACAAGTTTGAATCTGGTCCCGAACCCAAGTGTATTCTCAGTCTTTGCCCAGAAATTACTAAAAATTCTATTTTAAAAGACAAAATGAACTGTGTTTAACCTTCAAGATGGACTAAGAACTGCCAAAAGACTTAATTGAAAGAATTTCTGGATAGATATATCATTTCCCTTATAAGTTACAGAGGTGGATGCAATTGATATGTAAAACTAGATAGAACTATGAAAGATAGTTTATGAATGCAAATATTTGGAGTGTTGAAATGATGGGTGAGTGGGCATTAATAAGGAAACACAGATAACAGTATTAAAAATGAGTGCTGCCCTCATGAGGCAGAGTTAGAAATTTATTGCTTTAATATAAATATTTGACTGCCAGAGATTTGAATAATAATAGCATCTTTGCACAAAATAGGAGTGTTTTAATCCAGCGTTAAATGTTTGCTCTTAGTAATGTAATGTTTTTTGAAATTGATATCCTAATTATGCAGATGTTCATTCCTAAATGAACTATAACTGAAGAAGAACCAGGCCAGCCACACCTGATGTCTGAAGATATCCTTCACTTCAGAGACTGTATTTGAAAGGCTTCCACTGTAACCAAACTAACAAAATCAGATGCACACCTGTAATACTAGCTTCCTGGGAAGCTGAGGCAGGAGTATTTCAAATTTAGGGCCAGCCTGGGCAACTTAGTTAGACCCTGCCTCAAAATAAAGTAAAAAGGACTAGGGGTGTGACTTGGTGCTAGAGTGCTTACACAGGCCTTGGATTCCATCAGAAGAAGGAGGAGAAGGAGAAGGAGGAGGAGGAGGAGGAGGAGAAAGAGAAGGAGAAGGAGGAGTAGTAAGAGAAGGAGGAGGAGGAAAAGGAGAAGGATGAGGAGAAGGAGGAGGAGGAGTAGGAGGAGGAGGAGAAGGAGAGGAGGAGGAGAAAGAGGAGAAGGAGTAGGAGAAGGAGTAGGAGGAGGAGGAGAAGGAGAGGAGGAGGAGAAGGAGGAGAAGGAGGAGGAGAAGGAGGAGAAGAAGAAAGGGAAAGGTAAGGCGGAGGGGAAGGGGGAAGAGGAAGAAATAAAGAAAAACCTCAAAATTTCTCATTGTTCATGCTGCATTTCTATTACTAGAGAAGCCCTCAAGTTGGCAGTTTCATAATGCAGGAAAAATACTGTGGCAAAACATATCCTGACTCCTAAAGTTTCTACAAGGAAGATGAAAAAATCGTTGACCTGAGGTCTTCAGACAATAACCAGTCACCTTGCCTGTCTTAGTTACTTTTCTCGGTGCTGAGACAAAATACCCAACAGTCAAAGTTAAAGGAGGAAAGGTTTATTTCAGCTCACAGTTTGTAGAGGTTTCAGGCCATATATCGGCTGGCTGCAAGGAAGGGTGGCATGGCACATGGGCATCGCAGAGGCATCGAAGCAAGGAAGGTGTTGACAAGCCTCTTTCTGTCCCTTATCTCTTATGTAGGCTGCCGGCCTTCAAACTGGGTAGCACCTGCAACCTTAATCCTAGCACCCTTAATCCTAGTATCACATCCTTGATCCCAGCAGAACTGTGGCAAAACAATCAGTGGACTAATTTAGTAATCATGCACTCTAGATCCAGCCACCTCTGAGAAGCCCCACCTATGACTGCATGAGGCTTTGGGGGGAACATTTAGACATGAGTTGTAACATCTTCCTTATAGGTATATGTGACACAGAGCTCAGGAACTTTTTGCACGAAGCACCTTTTTAAGTGATCATTTCAATGAAATTTAATGGAAATGTATGTGGGAAAAGTCCATTTCTTACAACTCATTTGTAATCTTGATGAAAGTCATAATGGTCCAAAAATAATCTTGGAATATTAATGGGTAACATTTATTGGATATTGATTACACGCCAGACAGTGTTCCAAGCATTTTGGTTGTCTTAACTAATTATAATCATAATAAGCTACAATACTTATCTACACTTTACAGATAAATAAGACATAGGAGATTAAATTACTATTTGTATAATTTGAACAAAAAATACCATATTCATAGGAAAAATATGACAGAAAACATATGACAGAAAATAATTGATATCCATAGGATGGGATTTTTTTTTTTTTTGGTATGTTTGGTACTGAGAATTGAACCCAGAACCTTCACACTGAAATATACCCCTAGCCTTTTTATTTTGAAATAGTTCTCACTAAGTCACCCAGGCTGGACTTGCATTTAAGGTCCTCCTGCCTCAGCCTCCCAAAGTGCTGGTATCATGGGAGTGTATTGCCACACCTGGTGATGTGATAGAATACTCCATATTGATTTAAAGGAGTAAACTAGATTTGCAAGTGTTAATATAGATGAATCATTAACAAAATTTTGGTATGTTAAAAGAAGAAGAGTGGACCTCAAAAGTCATGTGACAAGGAAAAATAGACTTAAACTTGATCATAGGAGAGAGAATAGAAGCTGGACTCAAAAACAGCACATGCCTACTATAGCATTCATTTATGATAAAAATGTGTCCAGCACTATTTAGGGGAAAGGGTACACCAGGGAATAAAAAGCTAAAATCCCAGGAAAGAGAGAAAACGGTGGAGTAGTAATCAGTAGCAAAACACAGACTCTTTAGTACCAAGAATTGAGACCTGGAAAACAAAACTTGGTGAAGATAAAAAAGTATATCCAGGAATTGGGAAAACTAGAAACTATTAAGAAGCTGGAGAAATGGAGGACAATGCAGAAAAAAGGATAAAGAAGGCTGGAAAGCTCACACCGGCTCGTGAAGAGGGAAGCTGTATGCTGCAGGCACAAAGTAAGCCAGAAAAAGTCAAAGAAGAAGTTAGACAGTTCCTAGAATCAAACATAGATGCCAGTACAACACACCAGAACTTACAGGACACAGTGAAAACAGTCCTAAAAGGGACGTTTATAACCGTGATTACCCACATCAGAAAAACATAGCAAGCCCAAATAAATAACCTACCGAAGCACATCACAATCTCAGAAAAACAAGAAGAATACGAATCAGAGTAGAAATTAATGAAATTGAGACTAAAGAAATATAAAGAATCAATGAATCAAAAAGCTGGTTTTTTGAAAGAATAAACAAAATAAACCAACCCCTAGCCAATCTTACCCAATGGAAAGAAAAGAATCAAATGAATGCAATTGGAAATGAAAATGGTGAACTTACATGATACATTGCCAAAATACAGAAGATTATTAGCAACTACTTTGAAAAACTGAACTCTAATAAATTGGAGAATTCAAAAGAAGTGAATAGATGCCAGGTACATATGATTTACCAAAAATGAACCAAGAAGATTTAAAAAAAAATGAATAATCCAATAGCCAGCAATGAAAATGAAGCAGCAGGAAAAAGAAAAAAAACAACCAAACAAACAAAAAAACTTTGCAATAAGAAAAACCTAGGTCCTGATGGACTCACTGCCAAATTCTACAAGAACTTTAGGGAAGATCTAATATCAATACTTGTCAAATTCTTTAGTGAAATTGAAAGAGACAGAGCACTTCTCAAAGTCATTCCAGGAAGCTAGCATTACCCAGATTCCAAAAATCAGACAAGGATCCAATCAAAAAATAGAACTATAGGTCAGTTTACTTAATGAACATTGATGCAAAAATCCTCAACAAAATATTGGCTAACAGAATGCAACAAATTATCAAAAACTCATACATCATGACCTATCAGGTTTCATTCCAGGAAAGCAAGGATGGTTCAACATATGCCAGTCGATAAATGTGTACATCACATAAACAAAAGGGAGGACAGAAATCCCAGGATCAACTCAGTAAATGCAGAAAAAAGCCTTTGAGAAAATCCAACATCATGAAAAAAAAAAAAAAACCCTGAAGAAAATAGGTAAAGAAAGACTTATCTCAATCTGATAAAAGCCATTTATGACAATTCTACTCCCAGCATCATATTAAATGGGGAAAAACTGAAAGCCTTTTCTCTCAAATCGGGAACACAACAAGAATATCCACCATCACCACTCCTGTTCAGTATGGTACTTGAAACATTAGCCAGAGCAATCAAGCAAAAAAAAGACATAAAAGGGATATGTGCAGGAAATGAAGAAGTCAACTTATTATTATTTGCAGACAACATAATGTTCTACAGAGAAGCCACTGAAAGACTCCTAGAATTAATAACCAAGTTCAACAGTGTAGCAGGATACAAAATCAATGCAACAGATCAATGGCATTCCTCTACACCAATAATGAACTCACTGAGAAAGAAATTAGGAAACCAGTACCATTCAAAATAGCATTAAAAAATGAAATATTTTAGAATTAACCTAACCAAGGAAGTGAAAGACCTCTACCTTGAAAACTACAATACTCTGCAAAAGGAGATCAAAGAAGACATTAGAAAACAGAACGATATCCCTGTTCCTAGGTAGGCAGAATCAATATAGTCAAATGGTCATATCTCCAAAACTAATGTACAGATTTCATGCACTTCCAATCAAACTACCAACAGCATTCTTCACAGAACTAGAGAAAACAATTGTAAAATTTATATGGAACAAGAAGAGACCCAGAATACCAAAAGCAATCTTAGGTAATAAGACCAAAGCAGGAGGCATCAAAATCCCAGGTTTCAAGTTGTATTATAAAGCTACAGTGATTAAAAAAAAAAAATCAGCTTGGTACTAGGAGAAAACCAGACAAGTGGATCAATGGAACAGAAACAACCTCTGGCACATTCAACCATCTCATCTTTGACAAAGGACCCAAAAACAAATGCTAGAAGAATGCCACTTGAATCAGTGTTGCTGGGAAAACTGGCTATCCACATGCAGAATATCAAATCTAGACCCATATCTCTCAGCATGTACTAAACTAAAATCAAAATGGATCAAAGATCTAAATGTTAAAACATAGGCTTAAGCAAGGACTTTCTGAACAGAACCCCAAAGGCACAAGAAATAACCCCAAGAATTAACAAATGGGATCACATCAAATTAAAAACTTCTGTACAGTGAAGGAACCAACAAAGAGAGTGAAAAGACAACCTACAAAATGAGAAAAAAAAATTGCCAGCTATTTCCCAGAGAGAAAACTAATATCTAGTATATATAAAGAACTCAAAAAATTATATTCCACAAAATGAAAGACCCAATCAAATAGATATTATGTAAAAAAAAATATTACTCAAAAGAGAGGAGAACTAGAAGGTTAAAAGAAAAGTAAGATGAAAGGGAAAAAAATGGAAAAATGTAAATAAACCTGTTGCAAATAGGGAAGGGTGGGGGAATGGAAGGGAGAGGAGGGGAAGGGGGGAAAACCAAGATATATCATGTACATGTACAAAATAACCATGTTGATTATGATCAATATGCATACAATGTACCAATACTTGTTCTTGGTAAAAAAAAAAAAAAAAAAAAGTTAATGGGTTAAAAAAAAAAGGGCAGCTGAAGTGGAGAGACACTTCCAGCTGAAGTACAAGTGGTCAATAAGTACATTAAAAATGTTCAGCATTTTGGGCCATTTGAGAAATACAAATTAAAACAATGCTGAGGTTCCATTTTACTCCAGAAAGAGAGTGACTATCATTGATAAATCAAATAATAACAAATGCTGGCAAGGCTGCAGGGAAAAAGGAGCCCTAAATCATCACTGGTGGGAATATAACTAGTATAACCAGTATGGAAATCAGTATGAAGATTTCTCAAACAACCAGAACTAGAAGTTCAATTCAACCCAGCGCTTCTCCTTCTAAGAATCTTTCTGAAAGAGTTAAAGACATCATATTACGGTGATACATGGACACCTACATTTATAGCAGTACAATTGATAATAGCTAAATCCTGGAAGTATCCTATATGTCCATCAAAAGATGAACTACTAAAGAAAACGTGGGTAATGCCAGCACTCAAGAAGCTGAGGAGGGAAGATCGCTGTAAACCTGAGGATAGCCTGGGTTCAAGGCTGGTTCATAGTGGGTTCCAGGCCAGCCTGAACTACATAGTGAGACTCTGTCTCAAAAAACAAAAACAAACAAAAAAACAAAACGAAAGAAAATGCTGTATTTATATACAATGAGGTGCTACTGTGCCATAAAGAAAGATAAACTTGAATCTTTTGAAGAAAGATGTATGCACCTTGAGACCATATGTTAAGTGAAATTAGTCAACATACAAGGTTAAATATCATATGGTTTCTCTTATATGAGCAACTCAAAATATAAATAAAGAGCAAAATAAATTATATATAATAGGAAATAAAGGGATAAATCTTTTGCAAAAGTGAAGGAGGCTAAGAGATGGAGGTAGGGGGAGGGAAGGAAGTGGATGGTGATTAAAAGAAGAATTGAGGGGTCAGGGATTTAGCTCAAGTGCTAAAAGTGCTTGCCAGCAAGCACTAAGCCATGAGTTCGATCCCCAGCACACACACACGAAAAATAATTGAGACGTATTATGTACAGGCACCAACACCCCATGAGAAATGTAATTATCATATACTGCAAACATGTACCAATAAAAATAAAAATTTTTTAAAGGCATAAAAATTTTAAAATGTCATTTGACATAACAAATTAATAGTTCGAGATCTCAAATCAACAATAACAACAAACAGCTTAAAAATGAACTGAATACACATTTAATGGAAGGAGCATTTGAATAGCTGGGAAAATGAAAGCAAATCAAAATGATTTGATATCTCCTTTTCATTACTCTCAACATTCCAACAGTCACACATTTTTACTAACACTATTTTTTGTGAATTGTTACATCATCTTCATCCATGTGTACTTTGTGAAATCAGATATTTTTAAGTATCCTATTTTTCTAAAAGAACTATTTAATAATCCCATTACCACACGTTTTTGTGAAATCTATTTAATGGGCTATAAACATCAGATTCCTTCAGAACAAAGAATGAACAATTATTGCTCTAACTACAAAGCACCATTTTTACTCCTGCAATTTATCCTGTAAATCACCACTCCCGTCCTCTGCCCCACTTTTAACGTGGTAACCTGTGGCCCGACCATCTTGCACAAAATATGCCTGGCTTCAGTTAATTGGTCCAGGAGAAGATGTGTGAGTCAGTTACTCCTTCGAATCTGCCCTGGCCATCAGATTGGTCAGAGAAAGCATCTTATCCAAGCCAATCACCGAAGAACCTTCACCAAAAGCTTCTATCTGGAAACAAGCTGAGTCCATCTCATTCCAGGTGACTGAAACAACAATGAAAAACTTGCATCTGTCTCGTCAATGTCTGTGTTTTATTCTTATGTAAATAGATCAAGCAAGTTGAGAGAGAGGAAGAAGAAAGAGATAGAGAAATAGAGACATGGAGAGGCAAAAAGTGAAAAGAGAAGCCTATAGGACATTGGTTGCTCACTTCCGCTCTTGCTTTCTAAAATCTATGAGACATTATAGTGTCTTCACCTTATTCACTGTGACTTGCCTTTTTATCACTGCAACCAAAGATCATCCTAATTAGCAACCAACTTCTAAAACTCTTTACCCAACTGGTATTACTGAAAGATTTAAAAAAAAAAAAAAAGATGTGTGCAATCATGGTTCTTATGATTCAGCGAAGAAAACAGAGTGATCAAAGTTGAGCAAAAGGTTGAAAGGATTCCACAATAGATAACCACCCACATTATGCAACCACCAGAAATGAGGTGATTTCAGATTTGCTCTAATTTTTACCTGTGCTGGCAAATACATGAAGAACCCAGAATCCATATAGCATCTACTAGTTACTCAGAAATGATCAATGATAGGATAAAAATCATTTGAAGCATGAAGTGAGTAGAAACCCACTTTTAGCATCCCTAGAGGATGGCATATTTTAGAGGACCCCCCACCACCACCACCAACAAGCTCACTTGTAGTGTGTCTATACTTTTGAGGTTCTGAAGCAATTATATCTTCCTGGGAAGGAAAATAAATTCCTTCTCAATAACTGATCATGAAAATATTCATCAGGATATCTTCTAAACAACTATGAAGCTGTAGAGTTTGAAGGGGGCCCTGCTTTCTCTAAGGTGTTGTTTGAACCCCTTTCCCTTTGAAACTCCTCAATTAAACAGACCACTCTTTTAATAGCCATTTTGACAATACATCTACTAGGAACTGCTAATTTGACAGGCTTTGAGTTTTAAATAAAAGGAAATCATATCCTCATTATCAATTCAAATAATCCTAATTATTTGGATTAATTGATTGGAATATGGAATTTTATAAGCAGCAGAAACTCCAGCTTAATTTTTATAGTTAACCTAGTTTGCTTTGTAGCTTCTCCAAGATCTCCTCTCTGCCATCATGGCACAGGACCCTAGGTTACACAGGAAGATTCAAGATGAGGGAAACTTGAACAAGGAATAGAAAAGGAAAGATGAGTTTTAATTATCAGTAATTGGCTGCATCTTAATATCAAATATAAATGATTTTTGGATAATCAATCTGTCTCTATGTAGATAATACAATTGGTTTTCTCATGCAGGTATAAACTGAGAAATACACACGTACACAGAATACACAAAACTCACAAATGCTTGTGTGTTTTTAACTCTATACACTTTAATGAGAATAGGTAAGAAACAAGAGAAAATGCTAGCTTCTGTCTTTTTTACTAATACATGTTCGTGATACACAATGAATACATTTGTCATGGGGAGTCGGTACATATACATGCCACATTTTAATCCTCTTTACTTCCCCTTCCATCCCTCCCACTCCTTCTATCTCTTGATCTCCTTCCTGACTGCAAAAGGTCTCTCTCTATCTCTTTTATTATCTATCTTTTATTTTGCTCTCTATTTATACTTCATGTTTTTTACAGTCATGTAAGAGAAACCATGCAATATTTAAGCGTATGTGTCTGATTTATTTCACTTAAAATTATAGTCTCAAGATACATCCATTTTCTTATAAATGACTTGATTATTCTTTTTTATTGCTAAATAGTACTCCATACAAGTGATATTTTGAAAGATAGTTTTTCAGGATATATTGATCTAGATTAAAAGTTTTCTTTTAGGGCTTGAAGAACTTCCCTGCAAGCCTTCCTGGCCTTTAAAGACTTTGCTAAGAAATCCGCAGTAATTTAATAGGGAGAGGGGTAGATTAGTAAGAAAAAGAGGAAAGAAGAAAATATCAACAGATAAAAATCAAGAGATTGAACTCTGTTGAAATTATTTTTATAGCTGTAGTAGAGGGCTAGTAAAAAGGGGGGTTGGGAGAATATTTGTGGGAGCAGGAGAAAGGATACAGAGGGAGGAGAGTGTGATTGGAGATTGAGGGAAGCTGCGAGAATACTGGAACCTATTAAAATGCTGATAGATATCTTATGCTTGGATCCTCTGCACATAATAAGGGCTACCTTGACTTGCCCATGAAAGATACTATTTGAATTAAAGCCTGATTAATTCTTATTCTCCTTTGCACATATACAAATGAAAGGAGAAAAAGAAGAAAGATAAGGGAATAAGAAAGAAAGAAAAGAAGAAATAGGAGAGGAAAAAAAGAAACAACCCCCAAACCCCTATGCATTTGCAAAAACACAAAATTAAAACACACTCAGAGTCCTATTTACTGCACACTGCAGTCTGAATTCAAGTAGTGAGTTCCCCCGTCCCTGCCGTTTTCCCGTACAGGGAAGCTTTGACCTGGGTGGGCTGGGGTCTGAATGCATTTCTGGGTCTGGCTCTTTCCTGCTCTTCTGTCCTCCTTGGAACATCACTGTGACCTTGAGTTGCTCCTCACTCTTCTCTGTCCATAGCACGCTGCTGGCTACTGCAGATTTAGGAGCTGTCCCACCACCACCATGATTTGCTCAATTGCTTGCCAGTGAATAAGGAGGCGTTTCCATCTATGGGGCCCACTGACCTGGCCTCCCCTGCAAGCCATACTCTGGGTGTAGCTAACCGTAGCCCTTTGCCTTTGATTTAAGATCAGACCCGCTCAGCTAATTCTAGGAGGAGACGGTATAGCATGACTGCACAAATCAGTTTTCTGCTGATTTCCACGGGGGACCTCTCAATTCCCACCCACTTTCCTGAACAGCAAATCCTGCAGCTGCTCTGTGTTTTCCCTCCACAAGCCTTCTGCAAAGTGCACTGCTGAACACCTCTGACCAGGGCACCACTGTCCGCTGGGTGTTTCGCTGTTCACTTTCGCCAAAGCGTCACCCTGTAACTCGCAAACTCCATGGAGCCTCAGTGCGCAGTGCATTCAGCAGCCCCCAGCAGGAGGCCGAAGAGACCCCTGGGGCGGTGCCTGACAGTGGCGGACAGTGAGCAGGATGTCCACAAGCGCGGCGCTCTCAGGCTTTAGGAAAGAATGAGCAGCTGCAGTTCCTGGCCAGTCTGGTCTCACGTCCACAGTGTCTTGCTGCTGGCAGACATTCCCTGCTTGTGTAGCTCTCAAGCTTCAGTCTTCTCAGCCCCTAATCCGGGACCTTGAGCAGGAGCCTATGTTTGTTTTTCACTTCCTCAAGTGCTCTTAGGGCTTTCTTGGGCCCTGCTCACAGGTTTTTCTGTTTCCCTGATCCCTTGATTTATGAATATTTCCTTTGTTTCTTTTCCCTGTGGGGATGGTAGAAGAGTTAAGAGCCTATTCCAACACCCTGGCTGCTGATGAAGTGTCCTAGGCTGGCTCCCTCAGGTGCCGTGTCCCTTAGCAGTCCAGGAGCCCTCTCGCTTTCCTTTCTAAACTCCCCTGATATTGGATTTGGATCTGGTGGATTTCTCCCTCAATTTGCCTTCCCATATCTGGCTTTCTTTGCCACCCCTGTTTCAATGCATTTTTCTGGCACATGGTTCAGAGACTCCCTCCCTCACCGCTGGCACTCTGGAAGTTGAAGTTCAAGAGGCAGGCACTAAAATAAGAATTGGGCCCAGATGTTGCAGCACACACCTATAATCTTGGCACTCTGGGATGCTGAGACAGGAGGATGGCATGTTTGAGTCCGGTCTAGCCCACTTAGTAAAACTATCTTACTGGGATTATCCATTCGCAGGCAGGAGGAGAAACTGTATCCAGATTTTTCAAATCATACATTCACATATGCGGCCCAATCTCCATATACTGTTCATTTTCTTCAAGTGACTCACAGCAGGGCCACGCAGATGAGGAAGTTCTGTATGGAAGAAATCATGTCCTTGTGCATCTTCCATTGCATCTCCTCTGAGCCCTGTTTCTGTGTGAGACCTTCCATCCAGAACCTCTATTTTATACAGAAGAATTACATCTTAGCCTATGTTTCCTCCAAAGCAGAATCCGAGGCAAAACTTTCTCTTTGCACAACTTTCCGGAGAGCAAGAGAGTGAGAAAGAAGGCAAAGCCAACATGAAAGTCCGTCATCAAGTTGGTCATGCCTATGAGCAGCCAGTGCTTGATCTAGCAGGCTGTTCCGAGGAAGCTGATGAACCTCACCTCAGAGGCATCCATGCTGGGAACAAACTAGGGAGACATTTATTCATCTGCTTCCCTCCTCATTAGTCAAGGGTGGCTTGTGAGGGTTTAATCCCCCAGTTTTCCGGAAATCACATATCTATAAGCATAGAGCTAAAATCCCAGGCAGAGACATCAGAGAAGACATAGGCAGGAAACTTGAGGCATATAGTCATGGCGTGAGCCCATGGCAAGCCTCAGTCTAATTACACCTGTATGGAGTAGATTAAAGTCTGCAGGAACCAGGAGTCACTCAAGTAGGATGAGTAAGAGGTAGACTTAAAACACTTTTGAAATAATGCCCCAAAGTTGTCCAATATAAATAGATTCACTTTCAAGACAACTATCAGAAATGCATCTTTCATTTAAAATGCCACGTATTTGCCTACAAACATGCTCTCATCATCCTGTGTAACTAGAAATGGCGAGCTTACTCTGTATTGTCCTTGTCACCAGAAAGAAGTGTAGTGGCTCTCATGTAGCACAAACTTTCAGCATATGAAAGTAAGGAAGGCAGGTGGCATATTCCTAAACTATGATTTGATTGTTTGATGGGGAGTTGGAAACAGATTTTCCTAGATTCAACAATTCAAGATCATGTGTGGCTAAAAGTATTCAGCAGAAAACAAAACAAAACAAAAAGAATGAATGAGATCTTAAGTAGTCATTTTTTATAAAGAGCAACTAAAGATCTCCAAGTCAGATCATTTTCAAGGCTTAAAAAGCAGGAAGACTATCTGGAGTTTGGCTTAAAATAATCCACGTAGATCATATTTATGGGAATTGCCAACAAATGAGGTGCAAAAATCAATGTACTCTGTATAAAATGAGACTTTCTCTTAACAAAACAAAATCCATGTGATGCCTCGATGTATAATCCAAAGATGTAACCTAAAGAAAGTTTTAAGAAGGAAGAAGTCCTAACATTTATTCCTTTGTTCCTTGCTAGTCTTGAACAAAGCCATGACTATGTAAGTGTGACCCGAGAGGAAGTTAAGATGTAGTATTCAGGAAAACAAGATAGCTGGTGGATTTAAAAGAAAGAATTGTTTCCCGTAGGGTTTTCATGGAAATTTAAGGTTAAATACTGAGTTTATTTGGTCGTAGGCAAATGTTTTATATATAGTGATGCACTAAGTGGAAAGAGTTCTCATGTTGACACACCAATATGAGAATCTACATCAGGGATCTCCTCATTCCTCAATGGGCTTGCCACTCAATAAAGATCACTAACTTCTCCAAGGGGGCCAGAAAATATCAGTAACATCTGACTAAGAGTCCAAAATTTCATGGAGAGAATATTTGATATATGCTCATGTCATTATCTTGAAAATGTTGACCTGAGTTTTTAAAAAATATATCCTGTCTACTAATCATGTTCACCACTCAGGCTAAGCCATGAGGCTTAATGTCCTGGGGAAAGAAGCAAGTCCACTTAGAACAAAGGTGTCTACTGATGATCAAGCAGAAGGGAATAACTTGGAGGAAGTCCCACTGGACAGAAAAGGCAGGTCATACCCTATTTGATGGGAGGAAAAAAGATTGAGAATGAAAGGGTATAGGAGAAAGGGTTTGTTTTGTCTCAAGAAGCTCAGCATTCCCATCTCTCTGGTCCCTAGGACAGCAACAAGATAGAAATAAGATGGATAGAGAGGAGACAGTAAAAAGTGGTTCAGACATGCCTATACGCCGATGCAAGGGGACCAAAATTACGGCTGAAAGTAAAGATTAGCAAGCCCGAATGGCTGCCATGGAAATATAGCTCCATAATAGAGTTTGGGCAACAAGGTGGACATCCTGGGCAGGATACTGGAGGGGCTTAGTCAAGATCTGAGAGCTAAGGACCTGCAGGGTGTGAGAGAGCCTGGAGAGGGTGATCAGCTGCAGTCCTTACCATAAAGGGCTGCATCTGAAGGCAGCAGGGAATTCAGGCACCAGGAAGGGCTCGTCCTTCTCCTACCTTCTGCCACAGGACAAATGAGCGACCTTTTCTACTAGACACTGCGTTAGCTGTCAAAGAAACTTGGAGAGCTCCAACATGTGAGTGAATACATAATATATACACTGTATAGGAGACTTACCCCTAGTTGGCACATGTTAATTTCCCTTGTCAGCTTCCAACAAAGTAAAGACTTGATAGCAAAATGCAATGAATTGTAAAACATCATAGTGCAGTATTTGTGCCTCTGAGTAGTGTAATTTAGTGTGTTAGTTTCTGCTGAGGTAATAAACTACTTCAAAATCTCAGTAGCTTAACAAATCAGTGATGTCTCGCTCATGGAGTATGTCCATTTCCCGTCAGAAGGAGCATGGGTAGGCACTCTGTTCCCTATAATCCTCAGTCCAGCACCTAGACCAGTGGAGGACCCCTTAAGCAGGTTCCTCAGCCATCAGAGCATCTCAGGTCCTGACAGCGCAGGAAAGAGAAGAGTAGGATCACACACTCACACTTAAATACTTTGGATCGCCTGTCACTTCTGCCCGCCACCTATGGGCCAGATAGGTCCATGGCCCTATCCAGATAGAGGACAGAAGGACAAGAGTCACCTCACCTGAACATGAAAGAGAGGTGAACAGGTCGGAGTGAACATGAGAAGTCTCTACCACATCAGGCAGACACTTACTCTGCTATATAAATTATTACTATTCTGTTTGAATGTTTGAACTACCCACATTTGCATTATCTCCCAGACCTCAAAATGTTAAGTCCCACACCCACCCAGGTCATCCTTTCTTTCTTTAACTTACATCAGAACAGGTCTGGACTTCTTCATTCCTAAATCAACCTCCCACTGTCACCTTCCTTCTAAATCCTTTCTTCAGTGCCCTTCTAAGCTTACCCATTTCTAGTAAAACGTGCCCTCCTACCCCTGGTTCCCTCACTTCCCCTTGACCATGAAACAGTTCCTACCCTTTGCCAAGTCAGCTTAGACTCTACAATGTTCTCATCGCACCCCCCACTCATTCCCTCAGATTCCTGTGCTTCTGCAGCCACTCATATCCCCAAATCTTAACATTTGGATTCTAAGGCTCCCATATTCAAAGGCTGATTTAAAATAAAACCAATCTGTAAAGTTCAGTGTTAGCTGCATAGTACTTGAGCATGGCAAAAATCCTGATCCATTTAAACTCCATTAAGAGTTGAGAGGCACTCCTTATTTTCTAAAGATTTTTTTCCTGTTTTGTGTCACCTTGCTCGAGAGGCACGATAGGGAGCCTAGAACTTCCTCTGATGGTCCTGTATATGGCCAAAGTCTGAAGACATCTCCCCAGTGTCTGTTCCTAAAACATAGTCACTGCTTGGGAATTTGAAATCACTTCGGATAACCCCTCAAATTTGGTCCATATATTTATTTGTGTTCCATTTGTCCTAAGCCTTCGTAACTCCAAAGATTTCAACGTTTCCCTTGGAGTCTTTATCTAGAGGTCCTAAGGCTTTTTAGTTTGCCCCCTCCAACCTGGATCTGACCATCAGTCATTCAAAATGGGTCCCGGAACTTTGTATGTGCAGAGATGAGCTTCCTTCAGAGGGAAGAGGTATGATTTAGCCTGATTCTCTTTGTACTTGTCCAGAGGGAAATACCGTAGATAGAAGTTAAGCACAGGATGAGGTGGGGAATTCACAAGTCCCTGGTCAGGAATGAGGATGGCTGTACAGGAAAACTCTTCTGTCCTATGGGTGCTGCTTGTAAATTCTCAAGGGCCTTCAGTAATTGTCTGCAACTCCATCATGTGTCACTTCCCTGTGCTCTTCCCAGCAGCTTGTCATCTGACAACACTCTATAAAATGCTCCCCTAACAAGACAGCGAACCTTAGATATAAACAGACCTTTTGCCAGAATAACACTGTCATAGTCTGCAGAGTAGAAATCCCCCTTAAAAATCCTAAAATCAGTGATAATCATTTCACAGAAGTGTTTATTGTTTTTCTCCTCTCTACATCTTAGGCTGATGATCGTAAATCTAATAGCTTTTGCTCCTGGTGGTCACTCAATCTTGGGCAAATTGTATGCTTCAAAAGATGACTACACCAATTTTCAAATGCCATCCCACTAGCTCCCCTGACAATGTGGTTGACACATCTGCTGCTGAAATGTGCAGTACCTACATTCTTCCACTGAACCTGGGTGAGCTTGACTTCCTCTACCATAGAGTGTGGCGGAAGTGATGCTGTGTGACCTTCTGAGGCTCACCCAGACAAAGGATACAACATCCACCTGGCTCACTGTTTTGAGAGAGTCATCCTGGGAACCCAGCTACCATGCTTCAAATAAGCCCAAACTAACCCGTAAGGAGAGGCCACATGGAGAAAGCCACATGGAGAGCAATTGTGGCCCTGTTTGGACCTAGAAGCACCTGCTAGTTGAATGAATGATGGAGCCTGTCTTCTACTGGCGCCCCAAACATCATGGAGCAAAATATGCTATTCCTGCTGTATTTAATCCAAATTCATCACCCACAGAATTTGAGAGCATGATCAATGTTTTATTCTCACTAAATTTTGGGTTGATTTGCTATGTATCCATAGTAATTGGAACAAATCATCTCCAGGTATATTATCTTTATTTCATCTTTAGATGACTCACAGAGTGACCTTTTCAAAACAACGTGAAGATTATATGATTGTACCTAGGGCGGCAGGGGGGTTATTTCTGTCTACCCACATTTCAAAAAAGTAGGATTTTGTTGCTCTTCTTGTAAGATGAAGGCAATTCTCGAGGTCACAGATTAAAACAAAGCAGTTGGAATGTTTCTTACCTTTGCTTCTCATTGGAGAACAGAACTTTTTTGAACTAAAACCTTGTTCTTCATGTTGATAAAATCCTGTGGCCCACAGAAGATATATGTGTGTTTATTCCTCCTTGGCTTCCTCTCAATTTCTAAAAAGTTGAAAGGAATGGAGAACAGTTTCAAAAGGCATGTGTCGTTGCTTCAGTGCCCATTAATCTGTGAGGGATCAAGAGCAAGCAGCCTATAGTACTCGTGTCCATCCGAAGGATGAATGAGCAAGACCCTCTTGGGTCAGGAAGAGTAGGTGAAGAACAAGCTAGAAATGTCATGGCAATACTGACTAGTGATAAGAATAAAACCTCTCCGTAACCTTTTAGTAACTGAGAGGCATTTTAGTTTTTAACTCAATCATATCAGTTCCAGTGGCTGTTACTGGACTTCCCTTTTCTGCCTATACCCCCACACCCCAGGTGTGCTCCTGGGGTCCTTGCTTTGAATCCCCCCTCTCTTTTGACAGCTTCCAAATTTGCATCTTCAGCTAAGATCTAAACTCCAGATTCATACAGCCATCTGTTTACCCAATATCTCCACTTGATATCTAGCAGGCAACTCAAACTCAACTTCTCCAAAACCTGAACTCCTGATGTTTCTTTCCCAAGCTTGTCCCTCTTCCTGCCTTCTTGACCTCAGTGGATAACAACTCTAACCTTCCACTGGCTCAAGAGAAAAACTCTGACGTCTTCTTCGCCTCTCTCCCACAAACCATAACCCATCCATCAGCAAATCCTACTGGCTGTAGCCTCAAATTACACTCAAAATCCAACAGCTTCTCATGACCTCCACCATTATTGATCCCATCCAAGCCAACATCATCGCTTGTTGATTGCTGCAGCAGCCTCCAACTGATCTCCCTGCTCCCATCCTAGCCTTCCTGCAGTCTCTTCCCATCCCAGAGGCCAGAATAATCCTTCAGGAATCTGCTCAGTATCTTCCAATGGCTTTGCATGTCATTTACAATAAAAGCTATGGTAGGAAACTAGAAGCTAGACTCTTGGAAATGGGAAAGGTACCCAAAGGAGAGGTGAGAAGAGACAGGGAGGGGTTAAGGGTTTGAAAATGACCAAGATACGTTATATTCATGTGCCAGTTCCCTAAAATGAACATCACTATTTGGTATTACAAACATGCACTAATAAAATCAATAATTTTTTAATGCCAAAATCCTTAAAATGGTAAATAAAACTCTCCATGCTTGGCCCACTGTGACTCCTGTTTACTCCTTTCTCCCCAGCTCACTCTGCTCACAAGTTCTGACTTCCTGTTTCAGGAATATACCCAACAACTTCCTGCCTTGGTGCTTTTGGACTTTTTCTTTCTGCCTGGAATCTCTCTTCCCCAACCTGCCCCATATCTGTGTGGCTCATTCCCTCACCCTGCATGACTTCTGAGGTTAACCATTAGACCTTGTTAGTTCTCCCGATTAATAGGATGGAGATGTCTCCTTCACACTATTTTATAACAATAAATACCATTCTCTGCTACTCCAGTTTGCTCTCCTCTATGCTATTTTTCTCCAAAGTACTTATTGCCCTCAACATTAAATAAGTAAGTAAATGAACTTATTCTCCACTTCCCTGTTTGGAATATAAGTTCCGTTATAGTAGAGATATTTTTTGCTCTATTTTGCATAGTGCCCATAATAGTTTCTGACAGAAGGCAGAAGACAGATGGAGAGCTTTGGCAAAAGCAGATATCTGTTTATCTTGGGTCCCCAGGTTGCACTGGAAACTCTCCTGAGTGAAGAGAAATGGCAGAAGGACCCAAGGGTCTTGGATCACCCTTGTCTCTATCACAGGGAACAGAGCTTTGCCCATAAACGTGCAAGATTTTGGTACCACAGGTCTGATTTTAAAGTCAAAATTGAGTCTCTGTGTCCTTACCCATAAAATAAAGGTATTTTTCATAGATGATACAATCAAGATTAAATGAACTAACATAAAAACAAGAGGTAAATAAGTGTAGTTCTCTAAGAGAACAACCTTGACTTGATCCTACTTAGCAATGGAGTCACATACTTGTAATTGATGGATATGTGATCAGTCAGAAAAATGGCAAAAACTTACTGACTTAAATGGGAAGGGGCTGACACTTTTCAGTGCCCACAAATGGTGGCTATTATACATACATTATGTTATTCTAATGAAAACTTTTGTTTTCATTATGATGAATATTGTGATAGTCATTTTAAAGTGATGAGATTCAGAGAGTTTTAGTAACTTGCCAAAATTGCTACTACTTAGTCATGTAACTAGGAACTATAAAACGATTTCCAAAGCACCAAACCATTCTCCTAAAACTTTTAAAATTAACCTCTGTACTCATGGTTTTCCAATGTTTTAAAGACAGTTGCTCCATATAAAATGGAAATGGAAGGGATATTATAGTAGGGAGTGAAATAGTTAATTAAAATTCATAGAAAATGAGGAAAACCTAATACAAAAAACATACTGTGTGATTCCATTTATATGAAATTCTAGAACTGGAAAAAAGCTATAGTGATATAATCAAAATAGTGATGGTCTTATGTTGGCAGGTGGGAGGATAGATGGGTCGGGAAGGGGCAAAAGGAACTAAGGAGGTAGAAATCTCCTAGATTTGATAGTAGGTACTTGATGTATGCATTTGTCAAAATTCATCAAATTCTACATTTAAAATCTGTGCGTTTCACTATACATAAATTACCTTTCTATTTTAAAAGTTTAAAGTCATAGAGAGAAAAATGAGTTTTAGTCTTGACTCTCAACTGAAAAATAATAGCACTATTTCAAGAGTTTTTATTAAACTTTAGAAAAATCCAGTGATATAAGTGTGGAAGTCACACTCCTCTTTGCGATGAAGATGCTGAAGGACACAAGGTTAAGTAACTTTGGGGTCACATAGTAGGAGGGACCAAGATGAGATGCAAACCCAGCCGAGGGGTTAATCACCCCACTGCAGCTGACACTGAGAAGGACCTGTTGTGACAAGGAGGAAACTGCAAAGGGAAGATTTTGGCACATTTATTCCAAATACCAGGTTTTTAGCCTAGGGGGTGTGTAGATAAAGAGAACATATGAATAATAAGTAGCCAGTCCAGAGTTTATTCAAAGAGGCACATTAGTAGGAAATTACAAGGACAGATAATAATCTGCAGGGCCACAGGGATAGAAATAGAGGTGAGATTTTTGTCTCGCGCGCTACAATACATTTTATTTTTGCCTTGATATTTTTAAAAAAACAAATAATCTCATCTTCAGAGTAATACATGAAGTACACATGTGGCTTTGAGTTGTAATAAAAATGAGCTTTATATTGAATAGCAACTATAACCTAGATTAAGTCATTTAAGCTTCCATGTTACATTTAAATGGAATTCATTTAAATGGAATTTATTTAAATGTAACATGGAAGCTTTAGGCATACTGTATATTGTGGCCTACTTTTAATGCATCCCTCTATACACAATGGCTTTTATTTAAGGTAGGAGAAAAGGCAAGAATAAAAATGTCACAGAAGATTTTGGAGCCTTGTGGTACGTTATTTCGCAATAGCCCCTTTCTTTAATGATTGAATTTTCTGTATCTTCCTTAGTGAGGGAAAATGCTAGGCAATTTAAATTCACACAAGCATGCAGGACCCAGGCGACTTAGCATGCAGAAGGGTGCAGAAAGGAGCTCATATAGATCAGGGATGATGTTAAGCACTATAAAGAAACAAGGGAAAATAAATAACAGAATCTTGCTTACAACGTAAGCCTCTAACCATAGCAAATAAATACTTGCTTGATATTTCTTCTCGGATGGGACATTAAATAGAAGGGTCTCCAAGGAGAAAAGCATTTATTTGGACGAAAGAAACATAATTTAAAGTTGTACAATATAAGTGATGGTAATACTAAAGAATATATAATTGGTGCAGAGAAGCAGAAATGTCTACAAAAACTCTTAACTGCAGTGCAGAGGCACTCAAGTCTTGCCCAGGAAGCCTGAGACAGTGCCGTGCTCTAGGACTTTCTGCGAGGATGCAAGTGCCCTAGCCGCCCTGTCCAGTAGGGTCACTGCTAGCCATACGTGGCGCCAGTTGAGTACTTGAAATGTGGCTAGTGTGATGGAAAAATTGAATTTTAAACTATTTAATTTTAATTTAAATAACCGCGTGTGACTAACAGGTATTGCATTGGACAGTGCAGACTTAGAATAGTTTCAAAGCCACAGATAAACATTCAAAACTGACCTTACCTTAAGAGAAACCCTTGATGTCTCTGCCATTTCCCAAATGGGATTTTGAACAATAGGCTTACATCTATACAGTTGAAAGGTTCCCATTTATTGTAGACGCCTGCTATTCCCAGGGGGAAACCTTCTAGCCACATTTGATGAGATTTGTCCCACAGGAGTGAAATGAATTGCGACATTTGGAAACACCCTGGCTCCTTCCCTTGACCCATAAGATTTCCAGAGCATGACCTTACAAAGAGTTGATACAGAGCTGTATCCAATTCTCAGATTCAAACCCACAGGAATAACAAGGTCTCCTGGCAGGTCTCTTGAGAAGAAAATAAAATAGGTCTAATAGCCTACTTTGGCAAGAGCTTCCTGCTCTTACTAACAGGTTCCTCCTGTGTTGCCAGCCCCTCCACGTGTTATAATGCTACAGCCTTACAATCCTCTATAATCTTCAACTCTTCTATCTTCTCCTGAATAAATTTAGTCCTTGGTGGGAACTACCATTAAAATCTATGCAGTGAAACTCACTTCCACTGAGTAAAACGTTAAGCTTTGGTTATAAACAAGGTCATAAATTTAGCTAGAGAAGGAATGCAGATTGCATTTAATTAACTGGTAATAACTGCCTGGAGCAGTTGCTAATAATAAATTAATAATGTCCTGAGATGCCCTGAAGTACATTTAAGATCAGTGGCAAGTCATATTGTAATCACTTAGCAATGTTTTCCATGAGCTCGGAAGTAGAGATTTGTGGCTTCTGCGTAGCGTGTATATGGTCCCTGCATGAGGCAACACAAGAACACATAGTTGGGTAAACCATAATACAAACACATTTGCCACTGTGTATCCTTCAAGGGAGCATCAGAGGTAAAGTAGGAGCATGGTGATATAATAGAGAGCAACCACAACTGGAAATAACATGGACGGCATCACGAAGAGGCGGCGTTTGAGTTAGGTCTTCAAAACCGAATGGATTAGGGAGTAAGGAAGGAAGGCAAAAGCGTTGCCAACAGTTACAGACAGTAATGCCTTGTGTGGCGGAGGAAGGCAAATGTCACATGACAAAGCCAGAGTCACTGAATGAAAATACTAGAAAGACCACATGGAGACATCTAGAAAGGCATTAGATGCCTCGCTGTGGGGTTTGTTTTGTAGTGCTAGGTACCAGGAAATATTTTAGCAAAGTGGCAACTGTGCATCAGGAAGATAATTTTGACTTTGATGAGCAGGATAATTAGGGGAAACAAGATGTCAAGTGTGGCAAGTTGTTCTCTTCATTTATTTGCAATGTAAGCTTCACAAATTTCCAAAATCAAGTTGAGAGGCCTTATTACTGGCATTTGCTATTGATTGCTGCCCCAACAACCATTTTATCTTCTTTATTAACTTTTTAAAATCCTAATATTGTTCAGGCAACAAAATGAACAAAGAAATTGGGCCTTTCACTTTACTGAGGAGTTGCATCATTGTTTGCCCATAAATCCATTGTCTTGCTCATGATTGTTCAATTCTTTCTGAGGCGATACAATGACTTGGACTGTGGTTGAAAGCAGGGGCAAAGGTCCTGCAGTGGTGGGGACAGAGCTGCAGCTCAGCTAGGTTCCTTGGGCACCTCGAGCATTCATTCAAAATCCCCAAAAAGCCATCATTTAGGAGGGCCACACACCAGAGCAAGGCTCATATCCTAGAGTAAGGGTTGTACAGTGTGAATATACTCAATTCCACTGAAGTACACACTTTAAAATGGTGTTTTATGTTATGTATATTTTACTAGAGAGGAAAATAGCACTTATAGTACCACTAATGTGTGCATGTGTGCATATATATATAAAGAAAACCTAAGTGAATGGGGAAAAAAGAATGATGGTGGATATTCACCCTACCTGATTTCAAAACTTATTATAAGAGAATAGTAATCCAGCAATGTATTACTGGTAGATAGAGAGACAGGTGAATGGAACAGATGAGAGAATACAGAAATAGATAACATATTCATATTCAATTGATTTTGGACAAAGGAACTAAGGTAATTCAATGCAGTACAACTGAGTAAACATATGGGAAATATGAACATGAGATGAATTATAAAACTAAATGCGAAAGCTTCTAGGTGACATCACAAGGTCTAGGATGGGGCCTAAGAATTCCTATTTTGAACAAGTTTCCCAGGTAACATCTATTCTGCTGGTTCGGGGTCTGTATTTTGTCTTCGTTTTTAACGGCATGATGCAAAGAAAAGAAAAAAACAGCGCTAACATTTTTATCATCCAAATCTTCTCCTGAATAATTATAAAGTAAAACAATAACTTTCTAGGAATAAATTAAAACTATTAATAATTTAGGATTAAGTAGAAATGATAGCAGCTGTGAAGAAACATCCATTTCTACCATGTTAAATTTAGAACTAAGAAATGGTTTTTGGAGAAGTCTAACTGCAATATTGTACACCAAGAGAAATTTATGGCATTCATGACATGCCCTAATCCAAAGAAAAAATAATAATGCATATAATATGTACCCTTGTTTATGTGTCCAACATGAAGATAAGATATTCAAATATAATTCTGGTGGCCTGTTCTTGCTTCATAATAAAATATCACTGCCACTTTGCTGGGTTAGAAAAAGTCCTCTGTATGGAGATTTTCCTATTATTCGTCCACATTTTTCTCTTTACATTATAATCACTTTGTGTCATGTTTGCTTTTGCTATCTTCTTATAAGCTGTGTCCCTGCAGCTTGCAGTTAGCGCATGCTCCCTACAGCAGAAAATGAGCCTCACACAAATAGGTAGCATCATGGAATTTTAGAACTTTATAAAGAGTGCCATGGCACTGAGCAGCCCTGAGGTCAAGTCCCGAACCACGAGTTAATGAGGAATGATTTTTGGAGCAGTCTTCGGCCATGTTAAGTCACAGCTTCCTCATCTGTACAACGGGTTCTCCTGAAAATTACATGAGACAATGTGTAGAAAGGACTCAGAAGACTCTCTGAGCCCTCTGTAGCTATTGTAATGGTAACTAGAACACTAAACCACATACGTGTACATTTATTTGTATTTTCATATGAAGCACTGCCTTAGCCTGTATAGAGCATTAATCAGGCAATGGGGGGGAGACAGGATGTGTGGAATGGAAAGGGGAGGGAAGATGATTAGGGGTGTAATTGCAGAGACATAAAGAAATAGAGTTAGTACTCAGACTCTGGGAGCCAAAACAGAACATTTTTGAGCACTCACATATACAGGCTAGATCGAAAAATTAAGCTTATTTTTAAAAAGAAAAGAAACTTTCTAAATTCCTTTCACTCTCCTTTAAAATACCAAGAAGTAGGCCTGGAAGGTGCAGTCACAGAACATTACTTCGGGTCCAGTGGGAAAAGAAAGAGCGTGTGGTGCTGAGGACACAGAGCACCGAGGCTTTCTGCTGTGGCTCCCGTGACTGTGGAGGCGGCTGGGAGAAGGCGGGTCAGGTGACAGCTCAGACAGGAAGGGGGTCTGTCACTTCCTGTTTGAGACTCTAGGAGGTTGTGTCACACCACTCACAGATCGCCACTTCAGAGAAAATGTGATGGTTGATCAAGTGACAAATGTTTCCAAAGAAACAGAATCAGAAAGGACCAGAAAAGATTTAACTCATGGAGAGTTCAGAGGAAATGCCGAAAGCAAAGCGTGCGTCAAATTCTGGGCTGCAATGTAAGACTTTTCTGGGTTCACTGGGTCACAGAGAAGCTGCAACTCATATTCTAGGGCAGCCAAAGTGCTCAGCATTGGCTCTTGATTATCCTTTTAATGAAGGAGAAGAGTGACGTAGGTTTTTCAAAACAGCAGCTGATTTGATGAGCAGTTTTGGTTCTGACTGTGGAAATAACTACTAGGTAAATAATAAAGGTGCCCAGCATGTCTGCAAATATTTCAGCAGCACAGCCTGGAATGTGGCCAAAAATGCCAGAGCAAAAGTAAGTTAGGATTTCAGAACACCAAAGAAAACCCACAAAACTGAAACATCTCAGTGAAAATAACAGAGCCCTGAATTATGATTTAGAAGGCACAGATTCTTGTCTCTGTTCTTTCAAGACTGAGTGTGTCACCACCTGAAAGGCAATTTTCTGTGCCTCCGTTTCCTCATTTTTAAAATGAGGGGAGTGGACTGAAATGATCTTCAGTAGGATGGATGAGTGAAATGGGATTTGATATTTTGGGGGGATGAAAGGAGGAACTATTGATACACAGATCCTGGTTAAATGTGAATAGCGAAGACACTCGCAGGGGAAGAGCTCAAGACCACCACCACGCTTTGCCTCAAAAATTCAATGTAATCAGAGTAGGTTGGGGGAGACTGAACAAGGTCTGGAGGCAGAAAAGTTTCTCCCTCAAGAAAAGTCATCACCAAAAAGAAGAGATGGGACCACAGACCAATATCTGCACAGACTTTAGAGTTCCAAAGGGAATGTGCTTTGGGGGTTGATGGGCAGTGCACACGGTGGGAACAGACCAGACCCAGGAGTCAGAGAGCGGATTTGAGTTCTGGAGAAGGGGTGTGTGGATGAATGTGAGGAGCTACATTTACTTAGAGCCCACCTCTGGCTGAACTGACCCCTGAGGGCTGGGGCTCCTCTCTTGGGCCCCCTCAAAACAGCAATAGCCCAAGCCAGGCTCTACCCCAGCTGTTTCTTCCGGGGCAGCTGAATCTCTGGGTCTTGAAGGAGTACATCTAAATCGAGACTCCAGGAGGTGAAATGAAAGTGGCCAGGGCTGACCCCTGGCAGGGCCAGGGGCTCCTGAAAAAGAACAGCACATATTTCCCGTTCATAGGCGTGCGAGGCCTCAAGTGGTCATCTTTGGGCCCCACCTAGCTGGTGCCTTGTTTGCGTCCCAAACTACTGTATCTGTTGAAGCTCTCCAACTACAGATCCATAAGATCACCTAGAGTGCTAATATGTTGTGATTTTAGTGTATTGATTCAAAGTGAAACACAAAGCAGAGCAGTGGCCTGGACAACTTAGTGAGACCTCGTCTCAAAACAAAAAGCACAGTGGGCTGGGGATGTAGCTCAGTGGTAGAATGTCCCTGTGTTTGACCTGTAGTACTGAAACGACAACAAAAAAGCATGAAGATTGTGGCTCAGAGTTTAGCAAGTATAATTCTATCCTTGAATTTGCAGATGTTTTTGGTTAGGACACCTCACCTGCCTCACCAAAAAAAAGGAGACATATGTAAACTAAAAATCCATCTGTGACCATTAAACAACTTAAAATTAATACAGAATTATAGTACTGCTAATGATCCATTAATTTACTCCATACACATTCATAGGAAATCATTAAAGTGAAAGCTGGAAGCAGTAAAGATAATTACACAGTTCGGATACCTGAAAACTGTTCCTTATAATAGACTATGTTTGTGTGTATGTGTAAAATGCAAATGTATGATCCTGACATTGAAACTGAAACACACATCCGCTCTTGTGGCAGATGATTGTTACATTAATTTTCTGTTTAAAATTGTCCTATATAGGGCTGGCGATTTAGCTCAGTCGTTAGAGTGCTTGCCTCACAAGCACAAGGCCCTGAGTTCGATCCCCAGCACCAAACAAACCAACAAACAAAGTAATAAAATTGTCTTACACAATAGCCATCAGGATTATAAATGGACATACTACTGGACCCACCAATTTAATTTGTAGAAATTTATCCTGGTGAAATTCGCATATGTATAAAAAATTAAATGTATAAGAATGTTCACTGTTACAACATGGATAGTAGGTAAAAATGAAAAGAATCGAAATGTTCACTAATCAGGTATTAGTTAAATTATCAGTCATAGTATTATGGATATATCCTTCAAAGACTAAAAATAGTCAAATAAATTTTATAGCCAAGAAATTGTGCTATATTAACAGTCATGGTCGGCATTTACACCTTATTTCTTGCTCCAATCCATTTCCAGCCTCATATCAAATCTATATTGAACTTGAGGGCTTCATTGTTTGAGGAGGTACAGATGTTTTGAAGCACTGATTGCAGAAAGATAATCGTTTGCACTATGCAACAAACTCAAGAGACCAAAAGAAAGGTACTCTTCATCTCGAAAGTCAAGTTTTGAATGCTAAAAACCAGTATTTCAGCCAAAAGCAGTAGATTTTTAAAGTTTTTTTTATTAGTACACATTTGTGATACGTAATGAATATATTACTCATGGGGAATTGGTACATGCAAACACTGCATTTTAATCCTTTTACTTCCCCTCCCTTCTCCCTACTCTCTACCTTCAGCCCTGGATCCTTTTACTTCCCCTCCCTTCTCCGTACTCTCTACCTTCATCCCTGGATCCTTTTACTTCCCCTCCCTTCTCCCTATTCTCTACCTTCATCCCTAGATCTTCTTCCTGTTGGCAAAAGTCTACCTCCCTGTTTCATACAATCTATATTTTATTTTGCTCCTTGCTTATTCTTTGTTTTTTAATATAAGAGAAACCATGCACTATTTAACTTTCTGTGTCTGATTTATTTCCCTTAGCATTATGGTCTCGAGGAGCATCTATTTTCCTACAAATGATTCAAATTTATCTTTCTTTAAGCTAAGTAATACTCTATTGTGTGCATATACCACATTTTCTTTGTCCATTCATCTGTTGATGGGCATATAAGCTCCTTCCAAGGTTTAGCTATTGTAAGTTGAGCTGCTTACAAACATGGGTGTGCATGTATCACTGTAGTATGATGTCTTTAACTCTTTTGAGAAGACACCCAGAAAGGGTGTCTAGTTTTCTAGTTTTAGTTTTTTGAGGAAGCTCCATACTGGTTTTCATAATGGTTGTATTAGTTTGCATTCCTACCAACAATGCAGAAGAGTTCCTTTTTCCCCAAAGCCTCATCAACATTCTGTTATTATTTGATTTCTTGATGATAGTCATTCTTTCTCCGGTAACATGGAATCTCAGTGTTGTTTTGATCTTTATTTCTCGAATGGCCAAAGATGCCAACCAATTTTATGTACATCTTGACCATTTGTACTTCTTCTACCTAATTCAGTTGCCCAGTTTTTGTTTGGGTCTTTTATTTGGGGGGCTGATATTGTTTTATAGTCCTTTATAAATTCTAGATATCTGTCCTCTGCCCAAGTAGTAGCCAGAAAAATTTTTCTAATTCTGTGCAATGTCTCTTCACTCTGTTGGTGGTTTCCTTTGCTTTGCAGAAGCTTTTAAAGTTGATATCATCCCATTTATTGATTCTTGGTGTTATTTCTTGTATAATTGGGGTTCTACTCAGAAAGTCCTTACATATGCCTATGTCTTCAAGAAGTTTACCTATTTTATCTTCCAGCAGATTGAGTGTTTTTTCTGTTGTGTTTTTTGTTGTTGTTGTTTGTTTGTGTTTGGGGGGTGCTGGGGATTGAACTCAGGGCCTTGCACTTGCTAGGCAAGTGCTCTACCACTGAGCTAAATCCCCAACCCCTAAGTGTTTCTGTTTTAATATGTAGTTCTTTGATCCATTTTTATTTTAGTTTAGTACATGTTAAGAGATATGAGTCCAGGTTCAATCTTTTGGATGTGGTAAGTTAGTTTTCTCTGTATCATTTTTAATAAATTCAATGTAAGCTATCTTTCTTCCAGCATATTTTTGGGCTCTTTATCAAAGGTCAAATAGCTGAATGTGCCTGTTGTTTCTGCTTCTTCTACTCTGTTCCATTGATCCACATGTCTGTTTTTGTGCCAATACCACGCTGTTTTTATCACTGTAGCTCTGTAATGTAACTTGAAATCTAGGACTGTGAAACCTCTTGCTTTGCTCTTGTTTCCCAGGATTGCTTTTGCTATTCTGAATTGCTCTGCTTGTTCCATATAAATTTTAAAATTTTCAAAAGCAATAGATTATTGTGGTCTGCATGATGAAGATAAAGCCATCGCATTTGATTAATCTGTGAACTTACATTGGGCAAATAATTGAATGAATGAGGAATCCAGAAAGCAGAGAGAATGCTGAAATGTCATTTTACCCAGAAGACATCTAGTAAACTGAATGAACCTGAATATCAGAGTTCTCACCTCTCTAAGAACAGATGACAAAGCCTTAGATCCTCCCGGGCAAAAAAGTCCAGCATGAACCCCTCAAACCTTCACCCTCTGCTTTAAGCTGGTCTCCAAATCACTTTAGTACAAGGGTCAATTAGAGATAAACCTACCCTAGTCCTTTCAGAAAACATTAACCAAAAAATACTGCAATGATTCAAACCTCTATGGTGAGAGGGAGGAGAAAAGTGTCCAACATGAGAATTCTTGATCATGAATCATCCCTCTTGGGAGTTTGCAACCAAATTCCAAAAACATGTAAGCCCAGAGCACTAGTATGGCCAACAGATATAACAGGTGCAAGTAAGCTTTCTTTCTGGAGGACTCATCTTTCCCCTAAGACTCAATGAATTTCCCCAGATCAACTTTCAAGAAAAATGAACAACTCATAGTTAAACCAAAACACGTGAGGAAACAAGTCACCATGTGAGAGAACCAAAAATAAAATAGCAGCAAGGCTAAAAGCCATGTAAAACTTCCAAAGTTAGAAATATTATGTAAATTTGATAATATATTTTAAGGACAAAAGAAAGTCTTGACAATATGAGAAAAGACAAGTAGATTTGACATTAATACAAGTCTCTAGAGCAGGGTCATTTCCTAGTCCCTATCTGTGGTTAAAACTACAATCGGAAAGAAATATACACTAAAATAATTAGAAGTAGCCAAAGGCTTATATATTACACATTCATTATCCAGTCCTCCCATTGTTTCTCTTTCGAAAAGAAGAGTCAGACCCGAGCTATAAATGGAAGTTATTTTAAGACTTTCGACACCTGTGTACATTTAAATGTTTTACACTACAATGAAACTGTCAAAAGTAAAAAAAAAAAAAAAAAA
>PVJO010015277.1:0-45486 GCA_004026905.1 Hystrix cristata | reverse complement strand
ATCTTTCTCATTAACTTCTCATCTTCTTACCTGTTAACCAAACTATTGTTTGAAAATGTAGTTTCTACTATTTCACCACAGTAAGATGATTAAAAGAAACTTCTTCTAAATGTACCAATTCCCCAAAATGAATGCAGTTACTATTTATTGCAAACATACTAATACAAAAAGGGAAGGAAAAAAAAAACAAACAAACCCTTGTTGTAGGCATTCTGTTTAACTTCTGTTGACTTATTTGCTAGAGTGAATGATAGGATTTGGGAAAGGAGATGGCAGCCTCATCCCCAACATTTGACCTGTCCCACTCCTAGTGCAAAGGAAGGTCACTGTGCATGGACACACAGGGGGGCAGGGCAGGACGTACACTCAGGAGCAAGGCTTCCTTGTCACCATGGATGGCCCCTCACAGCCTCACAGATGCCCACTCAAGGATCTCCATCAGTCAGGACACTGGCCAGTGCTTCCCAGTTCCACCACTCTGTTCTGATAGTGCCTGTTAAAAGTTCCTACCTTCACAGGCCTTTAGAATCTCTTACCAGGGAGATTAATAGTTATTTCATAGCTGAGAGTGAATTGTCAACTGACTCGTCATCAAGGAAAGGCCTAGGTTTTCACTCACATGATTTTAGCTCTCTAAATTAATGAAGCAGCTTTGGGGTGTAACATGTTCTGCCTCTCATGGGGTGTAATCATCAAATCAGGACTAGGGAAGAGATAAACACTTCCAATGACCCACCTCTTCCAAGCAGATCCCATCTCCTAACAGCAAGTCAGCTATAAACTCATCATTGGACTAATCCACTGATGATGATCAACCCCCCATGATCCAGTCACCTCCCAAATACCACATCCACAAGCACATGAGGCTTTGGGGGACATTTAGATAGAAACCATAACATTCTGGCCCTGGTCCCCAAAAAACTCATGTGCATCCCTTTATACAAAAGGCAGTTAGTCCATCTCTCAGAGTTGCCGAAGTCCTAACAGTTTCAGCATTGCCGAACAGTCCAAGTCTAAAATCTCCTCTGAGATTTCAGGCAAACCCTTGGCTGTGAGCTCCTACAAAGATCAGAAAGAAAGTTAAATACTATGGACATACAATGCCACAGGTAAACATTTCCATTTCAGAAGGGAGGAATGGAAGTGTAGAAACCTGTGGGACCAAAGCAAGACTGAAATCCAGCGGGCCAAACATCTATGATGTGGGGGAAAGGAGCCAGTTTACTTGGGAAGCTGTCAGACTGCCAGCAAGTGGCAAGGCAAGGCCAGGTCTTGGGGCGTCCTGCCCGGAGCACACAGACACCAGGGCAGTGCGCATCCTCCAGCACCAGTGTTGAAACTCACCCATCGAGCTCAGCTGTTTCCACGTAGCACAGGCTGTTAGGCTCAGAGCTGGATAGCAACAGAATGTCAGCCTGTTCAAAACAAAAGGCACCTATGACATGAGCCCCCAGGGTGACCCGCGTGCAGGCCAGTGGAGGATAGGAATGGGAGAGGCAGAACATGTTCACTTACTGGAACAGAATCGTTTTTCTTCAGACGAATGACATCTCCAACTTGAATGTCTTTCCACTTGGTAATTTTGAACCTAAGTATTAAAAATAATGAGAATTTATTGGGTTTTAAGTTTCAATCAGGGGAATTATCATTCTTTCTGGATGTCAAAGATTCTGGAAAATGTGTAAATCACAGGGGAAATGTTTGCTAAAAGTGCACCCATTTAATGATGTGACTACGCATGCAGGAAGCGACAGCAGTGTGATGGCTTTGATGTGTTCTTTCCACCCTACCTCAGGTAAGGAAGTGGTCATGGGGGCTGTTTCACTATGTGGCAGGGAGATGGTGCAACTCCCTTTATTTTTGCTCATGTCTTGCTTCCCTTAACGCTACTTTTCCTCCTGAGCCATCCACTACTTGCTCAGTGCCCAGGACAAAAATACATTGTAGCTTCTTGTGGCCACAGACTCCTCATGGACTTCAGAGATGATCTGGTCTCTGTTGTTTACATCATCTTAATGACTATGCCTCGCTTTTATAACAAAAGTAATACCAATATTGGTAAAATGAAAGATGGCTATCTTTGGTATTAAACTTCATAGGAAATACCCATTTACATTTCTAACAGACATCCATTTATTGCAAAGAAGGAAAACCATGTCAACATTTCTATGGGTTGGTGGTGTCTATTTTTAAACTAAGTACAATGAAAATATTGCCATAAATTAGGTTATTTGCCTCAATATTGACACATTAAAAAGTCTTTGGCTTGGCTCTTAGTCCCTATTTTTAGGACTTGAATTTGCAGTTCTGCCTTGAGGCTCTTGCTGGTAAAACAACTCATTTCTGACTCCCGAGCTGGGACTTTGGTCACAGCTGACTACATCTGTTGAGCAAACATTTATGGAGCACTTCTTAGTGTTGCAGGCAGGACAGCATCCTCGAGAAACGTACAGTCCAGTTCAGAAGGAGAAACATCTACAAAAATAATTCTAATACAATGTATATCATAATCTAAAAAAAAAAAACAAAAAATAGAAAGCTCTTCAAGTGCAGGGAAGAGAGGAAGCACTTCAGTTGGCAGATCAGGAACATGTCAAGACATCCTGCTCAAGAAAATCCCAGAAGGGGACAAGTTCGAGGACAGCAGAGGTGGCTGCAGCTCACTGGAGGCTGACAGAGCTGTGTAAATGCCAGATGTGCTGAACACACAAAGCCCACTCATAGTCCAGTTTGGGTGTACAGTCTTAGACCCAGAAGGCCAAGCTCTGTCTTTGCAAGTTAAGAGATGCCTTCACAATTAAAGAGTTTACTAATGACTTGCTGTGTTTCCAGACAAATGCGTGTATTACATCTTTGTAACTAAATTACAAATTGAAGGAGGCAACATACCTGCCATCCTTAATGACTTCACATGTTCTATTGTTGATTTCCTTGTCCATTTTATGCCGAGCCTTTAGAAGAAAAATGAAGAAATGTTTTAATCACCTCAACACTTAAGTATGAGTACCACGTTAAAGACAGTCAGAGGAGAAAGTTGAGTGGTTTGTTGCACGAGAGATCCTTACCACATCGTCCACCAGGTCTTTCACAGCAGTGACGCCCAACACCAGAAGTAGAGGCAGGAGTGTGGTGTACCATGACAAGGTGGATATTTGAGGAATTGCCTAAAAGAAATAAAAAGGCTTATATGAAGTACCCGTGAAGGCACAGCTAACTTACAGTTAGTGAGTTGCTGATTCTAAGCTTGCTAATAACAATTTCCATCACTAGGCAAGTCCACATCCTGCAGCATATACAGGAGAAGGGATTTAAGCAACCAGCCAACCTTTCTCTCTAGCTTCTGGCCACATGGAATGGATCCTGGACATGGTCAGTGGTTTCTGAAATTATCTCATTGTGACTTTAACTGGACGCCAAGGAGGTTTTGTAACATGATGAAAGAGAACTTTTGTAACCTAAAAGAGAGCTGCTGTGTACTTTTTGTGAAAATCATAATTAACTGAAAAGGGGTAGGGAGGCAGTAGTCCTTAACTTTTAGGAAAGTTATATATGCCGCATGCAGCAGATTGCTCAATCTATGATTTTTGAGAGTCTCGTGACACAGGAAAAGACGGCGGGGTGTGGCTGCCTCTGACAACTAGTGACCAGGTAGAATATTGTGGGGGCATTTGAAGAAAGGTAACCCTTTATGGCCACTGCCACTGGTCCAGCCAGAAATGGGGCTGGCCTTCCAGAAAGCTCCACCTCCATCAAGATGGCCTCCCAATTTGAATGGAAGACTGGGAAGCAAGTTTCATTATGATCTTTTGTAACCATCCTGTCAATCATTGGGTCACATCATGTGGTGGTTCTTTGTTGTTGTTGTTGTTGGTTTTTTTGGGGGGGTGTGCTGGGCATTGAACTCAGGGCCTTGCATATGATAGGCAAGCGCTGTACCACTGAGCTAAATTCCCAACCCCAATGTGGTGGTTCTTTGAAGTTAAACTCCTGGATCCAGCCCCGTCCAGCTCTATATTATAGGCTTTAAGACTTCACGCAGTATTACTTTGCTTACCTCACTCGACCTCAGTTCTCTGCAAAACAGAGGTGATGCTGATGCTTTCCTCATGTAGTTTAAGAATTGCGTGAAGTAGTAATGTAAGTAAAGTGCTGTCTAAGGCCACTGCTGTTACCCTAATTTCAACTGCTGCACCTGAGTGTATCCTTTCCCACAACATGGTGAATATGTGAATCTTCCTTTTTTCCTTCTAGAAGGAAGTAAAGGAAAAGTGCTGCCACTGACCATGTAGCAGCACCTTATTACTTGCATGGTTCACCTCTGCCAAACATCCACCCTTAATAGTAGGATCAACCTTTACAGTCAAGACAGGTCTTTTCTTGTGGCGCTGGGTATTGAGCCCCAGGCCGCACACATGCAAGGCGAGCACCCTATCGCTGAGCAACATCCCCAGCCCTGAGCTAGTCAGTCTTATGTTCCAGCAAATCTGTTGAGTGTGCATTTCTCCCTGGTATCTACTCTCCCTTTCCTCTCCTCTCCACTCAATGCATCCTCCATCCCCAAGACACACATGCTACCATTTTATAAAGTCTTAGTGAGTGAATCCCAGCAGTGAGACTGTTTTCCAAATCCTGCCCTTTATATAGCGAAGTGGAACACTATCTTTCGTAACCAGCTCTGAACACTAAGTGAAATGTGTAGAGTTCCCTTATTATATCAACTGTACCTACACATTAAAAAAAGTCTGGCTATCCAGAGAAATGAGTCCTTTTGCCATAATTATTTTAAGAATCAGAAAAAAAAGTCTTTTCTAGTATAAAATCAGTTCCCAAAATAACATAAGCTTCACTACTAAAATAAAACTCAATAATATTCTTATGGAAATGAGGCAACGAAATACAAAAACAAATACTACCGTAAAAATAGACTTAATTTTAATGTACAGTGGTACCTCAGTTCGCGAATTTAATGTGTTCCACAATTCTGGAAAAGATGGCCACATTCATGTGTGTGCAGGAAAGATAGCCAGATGCAGAGTTCACGAACAAAATCAAAATTTTGCCAAACGCTTCTGTTTGCGAACCAAATTGTTCGCAAACAAAAGTGTCCTTGAACCAAGGTACCACTGTACAAATAATTCTAAAGTGAAGACTGTATTTTTTTCACTTCAGGGTTACCAGTTTTAACATTCTCATCAGTTCATATTTCAATTTTAAAAAAATAAAATCATATTTCCCTTTGTTCTCTTTCCCTGTTCAAATGCAAATAGAGCCTGTACTGTGCAGGAGGCAGTGACCCCTTACGTAGAAAAGCCTGATATTAATATGAAACACTTTCAAAATTATCTACACTGTATGATCACACATTAGGTATTATTGAGCTGTCAGAATTCACAACAGATTTAAAATACCACAAAGCATTACCTGTAAGATAAGAAGGACCAGGAAATAGAAATTGGCTATTCTCTTAAATTGCTCAAATAGATTCACTGGTAGAAAGGTAAGCGTGTTGTACTTGTATGTTTTAATTGCATTATTCTGTTGGAAAAAAAATAAGAAAGTCATTCTAACTGGTGTCATATATCCAGTATACACACCTGCAAAAATCACTTCATTCCACAGCCTACAGTGACCCGGGGACATAACCCAGCAGTCAGAAAGATACTGAGATTTCTTTTAAGCTCTTAATTCTAGCCAGGCTCAAAATGACTACATGGAGTTTATGTCAGAGAGAGTAACAAGATACAGACATCAGATGTGACTTCACGGATCCTGCTGTCAGATACTTGATCCATTAGAGCCTGCTAGAAAACAGGCAAAGGTGGAAGTCAACGAGAACAGACCAGGAAAGGACCATATTAATCCAAGGGGGATGGAGGCTGCTGTATAATAAAAGAATAAATGGCACCCTTGTGGATTGAGTCGTGTTCCCCAAAAGATAGACCCAAGATCCAACCTCAGTGTCTGTGAAGGAGACTATATTTGGAAATAGGGTCTCTGCAGACATAATCAAGATGAAGTCATACTAGACCAGCTGTTGACTGGTATCTTTATAAAAAGGGGGAAAATTGGATGCAGGGAAAACGCTACTTGAAGGTGCAGAACCTGGAGTGATGTATCTATAGACCAAGGACTACCAAAAACTGCGGGCAACCACCAGAAGCCGGCAGAGGCAAGCAACCAGTTCTCTCAGATTCTCCAGAAACAACTAACTCTACTGAGACCTTGAATTTGAACCTCTGTGAGAAACTAAATTTCTGTTTTCCTAAGCATCCATTTTGGGTATTTTGTCTCAGCAGTCCTAAGAAGTTAAAAGAGACACTTTACACACTTTTTTTTTCTTTTTATGGCAGTACTGGGGATTGAACCCAGGGCCTTCACACTGAGCTATATTCTCAGCCCTTTTACTTTTTTGATATAGGTTCTTATTAAGTCATTACGTTGCCCAGGCTGTACTTGAATTTGTGATCGTCCTGCCTCAGCCTCCCAGAGTACTAGGATTATAGGCATGCACCACCTATACCTGGCCACTTTATAAAATTTAAGCCCATATTTGACAGGTGCTCTTTATCACATTTCAAAGATAAGCATTTTTTTAGGTAAAAATATCTTTCTTTTGACAAGGAGTCTCACGCTGTGGCCCAGCTTGGCCTTGAACCTGGTCAGCCTTCTGAGTAACTGGGATTACAGGTGTATACCACTGCACTGGTTTAAAGTCAAAGTATCCTTGAAGTTTCTAAATCTAAACTTGTTATTTGTAAACATAAGGCTTCTATGACCATATACTATACTCTTTCATAAAGTACTCTTAAGAGAACCTTGTATATAGGGTAAGTTTCAGTCTATAATTCTGTTTAATTTTTTTCCAAGTCACTCCTACCCACTTTCGAGGTCACTAAACTTCAATAAAAATGACTTTCTGTAGAAGTAACAAAAATTATCAAAAGCCTTAGGCCAGTGGTTACCTGCAAGGCAGGTGTAGCAGGAAATAAGCAAACACAACAGTGACTGGATAAAATGGGGCTTCAACAATAATAATTTAGGAGTCAACTTACCGCATATTTGCTCTCCTTAATACAAAAGAATTTAGTGTTCATAAAATGAGGTTGCTCATGGAACTTTCGATCATTTGCTTTGATGTGCCATGTACAATCTTTAAAAGAGAAAGAGGAAAAGTATGTAAGTAGAAAGCAGAGTTATTGTAGATGGAATCAAATTAAAGTGAAGTCATCGGAGTGGGTCCTAATACAATATAAGTAATGTTCTTTTGAAAAAGGGAAATGGGGACTCAGGGATACAAGGATGATGTTATGAAGTCACTTGGAGGAGATGGTCATCTACAAGCCAAGAGGAGAGGCCTGGCAGGGATCCTGCCCTCACTGCTCTTGGACAGAATCACACCTGTTGACACCTTGGTCTCAGACTTCCAGCCTCCAAAATGTGAGAAAATACATTCTGAATGTTTGAACCACCCAGCTGGTGGTACTTTGTTTTGGCAGCCCCATCAAACCCATCACTACGTCGTGACTTGACCAGTTCTTCAGCGAACCCCACAAGAGCAATTCTTATCTAAACATGGCCCAAACAAAGATACCAGAGTCCCAGAAAGCCAGCTAAGTTAAATAATTTTTTCAATCTTATTGACTTGGTTTGAAAATTTACACTACATCGAATATTTAGTGAATGAATAAATCAAAGAAGTATATCATCAACTAACTGAATATTTCCAAATCCAGATGATAGGTCAGTGCCAGGCCCTGCGACCCCAATGACCAATGCGTGTCATCTTTCCAAGTTCATTCCATGCACTTAACAGCACATCGCACTGCGAGTGAACTCTGGCCGTTCCATTGCCATGTCTAAATTCTAGGGAACTTTAGAAAGTCTCCAGCTTCTCTGCTAAAGGGAACAGTTCCCACCCAACAGGCGTTTGATTAAATATGTCTCCCTAACTTTGTTACCACACTACTCTCGCTAGTCTGATTCTCCCTTGTGGTTTTCTCTAGTCACTGGAAGGTGGCTTCTCCTGTTTAACAGACTACTTCCCAACTCCACAAAGCCTCTTGTGTGTGCCTCTGTGTTCGCTGATCACACCTCCTCCCTCCAACCATGCTCCTACACAACAGGCCACAAGGCTGCTGTAGACCTGTGCTGCCTCCCCTGCTGGCATGCTCTTCACAGCCTGTGGCGGCTCGGGGCAAAGGCACGATGTCCAGTAGTGGATGCAAAGTTCCAGGTCTCCTTGGGGACTTGGTTGTGCACCCTGATCACATCTGTTCGTTTGCCAGTCCAGATAAAGCCGCTCAAACATTGATGGTGTGACTGCAATATAGTCCTCTCGGATAGCTGTGCCCACTAGGCGTGTTGAAGAAGCCGCTGCACTGTTCACTCAAAGCTGTCTGTGATAGCGCTGCCTCTGCCTTAGTCACAGCTAGAGAGAGTGATTGTAACTGCCCATCCCATTCCGGGACAGTTGCAGTGACCCAAAACCTACCACATAGCAGGTCTTGCCCTTTCTAGTCTCTGTGACATGTCCTGTGCCACTGCTACCCCCAATATACACACCTCTTCAGCCTGTCTCTGCACAGGGGACGTCCCAGGCCCCACAGAATGAGACTGACCCTGACCACAGGGATGATGTATACGCTTATTTAAGTGAGTACATTCTTACAGGGATGGACGGGAGTCAGCTTCCCTCCCTCACATCTGCCTCTGTCCCAGCCAAGCCAGTCAGAGGCACAGCGAGGACCACTAACGGCCCGTGCCACATGCCAGCACCTCCTCCCCTCCCTACATGGGTTTTGGAGGGAGACTGAAGCATGTCAAGCTTGTTCTTTTATCCCCTGCAAATCCCCCACGTGGTTTCCACTCAGTGGCACCCAAAATATGTTCAGAATGAAGGGAAAAGGAACATTTATAAATGGTGAGCAGTTTCTTTCAATCTCAGTGGGTGACCTTCCGGTAGAGACTAGCACCTAGTGGGAACTGAGGCCAAAGGACTCTTTAAACACGAAGATGACTGGCCTGGCAATCAGGCTGCATCCCCTGGGGGAAGAGATTTCCACTCTTCTGTTTTGCCTTTGCCCACCTAGCCTTGAGTTCTACTGTCCCGTGACATATGCTAGCTCTATAGCTGATGTGTTTGGTGCTTATCGTATGCCAGAAATAATGCCATGTAGTCAGCATCTCAATTCACAGCTGAGGTAACTGAGGCACAGGCAGGATCAGCAAGGTGACCAGTGGCCGAAGAAATGAATTCAGACTCTAACAATCTGAGCCCCAGGTGAAGCCTGCCTGTCCACCTTGCTGTTCTGGTTAAAGTTCCCATTGTGATTGAAGCTCCAAACCATGGCGAGACTCACTCTGCCAGCGAGTGCTGATTTTGGAAGGTGGCTTATGAGGGCAAGATCACCCTTCCCTCTGCTCCCCTGGCACATGGCTGTGCTGTCTCCCAACAGGAAGGCACAGCATATGACTTCCACTGAGGCTCAAGACAAGGGTGCCTTCGATTAGGAAGAAATCTTGAGGCACCCCTCTGGGCATCAGGTTCCCCACTAACATGCAGAATGCAGAACATTGATGACTCCTTTGGTACAATCAGTTTTGGAGAAGGGGATATATTAAAGAACATTTTCAAGTAAAGAATTACAAAATGATCAGTCTTGTGACTGTTGTAAAAATAAAACCAATATACTTTTGAAAATATTTCAACGTTTTAAATGATTCATTTTTAAATTCCTACTCCCTAATACAGGTAATACTGCAAGAGGATCAAGTGTGGACTACTGAAAAATGCACATAATTAATCTGATTCTTTTTTAAAACCACAATACCATTACTGAACACTATTCTTTCATCATTTCGGCTGCCATTTATAGGGTAATCATCACTGTTGTGTTATGACAAATGGAAATCTTCCTGGTATCTTTCTAACTCAAGTGCAATTTTACGAATAGGGAAAATGGAAATGGAATTATAAAACAACTCATGAGCACTGTAATAATGCCTGCAATCAGAACATTTCTTTCCTACTCAAAGAAGAGCTCTAAAAGACAGTATTTCATAGGGCAATCTTGAATCTATTGTATTTTACGATGATTTTCAAATGCAAGTGCTTTTGATGGTTGAGTTGAGTTTACAAATGACCCATGACATCCTGGCCACCAGTGTTCTAGAACACGCTGAGAATACCATTCTAAATTTCAGGAAGACTGTGGGGGGAAAAAAAAAACCTGACAAGATTTTCTTCTCTGGAGAAGAGAGAAAAGGCCAGTGATGAGAGTTTTAAAAAAAAATCAATCCTAGAAATACTCAGGAGGAAAGAATAAGCCACTCTGTTAATGAGCTAGATATAATAAGCTTTCCCACCTTTCCTGTGGCTCCCTCTCCTGGCTCTTTAGGTTTGCTTGGTGATTAAGCCCCCAGCTGATGGTGGCTCTTTATCTGGTCCCAGCACTGCACCTCATCTGCAGCCCATGTTGATTTGGATGCCTCAAACAGGGTGGTTTCTGACCTCAAGTAAGAGCAGCTGTGGGGTTACCAGAAATGACCTTGATCTCTTAATTTTACAAGTTTGATAACACCTTAGAGAGCCCTGAGAAAGTCATCAGTGTATCTGAGATTTAACCACAAGAATGCTTCTATTTAGTGTCAGAAATCTGATTGCAGCCAAAGAATCAATAATCCTATTTCCAGTTAAGGATTCTTACTTGGCCTAATTTGGACAAATCAATGGGGGAAATAAATTGAAGCCATCTCCTAATTCTTCTCTGAGATTTGAGTTAATTGTTTGAATAGTATTTCAATCAGAGACTATGAAAAACTGTGAAAATACTTTTTTGTGGTCAAAGACATTTGCAAAACCTGCATCTCTATCTTGCACATTCAGTGGATTTGCTGGTGCATTTAGGTCTCTGAAAAGCCCTGTAGTAAAGAAATTTATTTATTTAATCCAGCTTTTTCAAAATTAACATGACCACAGGTACTTTTAAAGTAATCACACAACACCGAACAGTACAATTTGAGAAATGCTGCACTAATGTACACTCCTCAAGGAAAGATAGCAAAATAGCAGTTGGGGGCATTTGCTTTTTTGATTAAATTGTTATTAAATTCCCATTTGGAAGGAAGAACTTTACTGGCCTCTTGGATGATACAGTTGATTTATTAAAGAAAGCATCTTGTCCCATTTTTTTTAGAGTGGAAATATTGACAAAGGAAAGAAATAATAAATATATCCGTGAGGATGGGAGGAAAGCAACTTCATTACATGGCCTTTAGTTAAAAGCTACAACAATAACTAACCAAGGTTGTGCCAACAAAACCATCAAGCTGCATGTCCAGAAATTCACTTCACATGAGCCGCATGTGGCTCAAAAACTACCAAACAGTCTGGTAAACGTGTCATCGCACATCTGAAAACTGCTACGTGATGCCCAGACTGTTCCTGCAATCGCCTAGTCCTTTGATCATCACCACCTGGCAAGGAAGTAATTTGGCCTTGCCCCATCGCTTGGCTAGGCTCTGAGTTCTTGCTTACAGATCCACCAACAACCAGAAACTGCAGGAAACCAGGGGATAGAATGAGAAAAAGCTGAATATCACAATAGCAAAAAGAAAACAAAAAGTCAAAGAGAGAAATGGATACAGGACATGAATAAATAGTCTATTCAAAGAGAAATTCAAGTAGCTTTTCCAAGGTCTGCAAGGTCATCAAAGAGAAATGCAATTCTTCACTGAGGTACCAATTTCTACCTTGCAATGGCAAAATACTGGCAAAGAATAAATAATTTGATGACAGGTTGAAAAGAGTACAGAATCAGGCCTTGGAGGTAACATCTATGGAGAGGAATCTGGCTGCAGCTTTAAATTTTACACACACACACACACACACACACACACACACACACACACACACAGAGCAATCCCACTTCTAAGACTTATCCTCCACATACAAGTTATTCTCCCGGGGAGAAATGACACAGTACAGGGCTACTCAACACAGCCCTGTTTAACAGAAAGACTGGAAACAAACTAAATGCCTACCTCTAGGTAAACACCCATACCACAAAGTAGATTTATATGGGTGATGGAGAAGTTCCCCAAATTGAGTGGCGAAAGCAGAATGTCTGCCATCCTGTGCTTTTGCTGTGACCCATAGAATCAATAGACACCATGAATACGTATACACATGTGTACACGTGTTTATGTGCATGTGTATCTATGGGTACATAAGGGTACAGGTTGGTTTTTGTACGTATTCCTACAAAAAGAAAAAGAAGGCAGAAATAAGCCATAAAGAAAGGCAGATATAGGAGGAAAATTGTTCAGAGTGCTGAAGACAACGAGAGCGGTGCAGAGGCAGCAGAATGTACTCTTAGCTGAATGGAGAAGGGAATCAATGACCTACAGGTCAACCAAACCAAATTCCCCCGAGGGGCTCTGACTGCATGTGACAAGGACATGGAGGATATTAAGAGAAGTGCATTCTGTCCTCTCACATCTGCCACCAAGAGGGGCCCTGGCTCTCGCAGGTCACTAATGTGGCCCAGTCCCTGGGCCCCAGACACACCGGATCCTTCCACTCCAGCTTGGCCCAGCACAGGGCTGCTCAGCGAACAGGCCACAAATGGTAGAACAGAAGGTGACTGTCAGATCTTAGATGTACCCTGCCCAGCACAGTGGGTGGAGCTCACTTTCCCCTTGTGGGATCTAGTTTTTCTAAATTATGCTCAGCTTCTATCCATGCTCATAGTCTCTGAGACCTACAGATGGAGAAAGCGCAGGGTAGGGGTAGCACTGATCATCTGTAGCAGTGCTTCTCAGAGCGAGGGCTCCAGACACCAATGCCTACATCCCAGCAGCACCTGGGAACTTGTTAGAAATGCCAGTTCTCAGGCCTCACCCCAGCACTGTGGGGGAAACTCCGAAGGCAGAGGCCAAAGTGCTTTTACAATCCACTGCCATGTGATTCTCAGGCACAGCCAACTTTGGAAAGCGCTGATATGGAATAAGATACATGTAAAACCCATTTGAAGTGAAACCATCTATCAATGAAGCATAATTCCAAACTCCAAGACCATCACTCTCCATCCAGTATAGGGGACACGGGGGTACCTACAAACGGAGTTCTAAGACCATGTCCTAAGTGTGGTAATAAACCCTTGGCACAAGGGAATTCTAAAGTAGCCAGGGTGTGGGGCTCTTACAGACTTTTTGGAAGATGTGTCCCTCGTGCTTATACTTAAAAGCTACCTCAGAGTGGTGCCAGTAAAGGAAGAGGAGAAAGGTCCAAGGGCATTCCAAGCAAACAGGACGTTATTATCAAGAGCACAAAGGCAGGAAAGGTCTGGTCCAAGTTCACATGTGAAGAGGTGGGTATCTGAGGACCACAGAATGGTTCCCAGCTGGTGTTACCCAAGTTTCACCATGCCAAATCTCAGCTCTTTAACCCTCCAGAGCAGAGCAAAATAACCATACTAGAGCTCAGGAGAGCAAAGAGGTAGGACTTTTTAAAATAGCCAATTAAGGGCACGAACTGCGAGTCACACTGTCATATCAGTTGCTGCCCACCAAACAGGTGAAGGAAGTAAAGTTACATGCTTTCTTAGGCGGGGAAGGCTCAGGTGGATTAATAAGTGGTTGAAATATTTATGACTTTTCCAAACATGTTCCCCATTTTTCTGCTTGACCACGTTGGGCCTGTACTGAGTGATGTTGAGGAAACTGTAAACTGTCACAGTGCTGGTAGGTGGGAAACTTGCTATGAAGATTATTTACAACAAGATACTAATGAAACTGGAGGGTGACCAGGGGTCAAGATGGCAGTTTGAATGCACCTGGCTCTACTGGATCTAGCATCTTTGTTTTTCACAGAAACTTACCATCATGGTGTATCAGGTCAGGGCTCAGGAAAGACAAGTAAGAGAGAACAATAAGGGAATGGGCAAAAGAAAAAGGGGGACTGACAGGTAGGGTAGGGGGAACAGGAGACTGGCAGAGAGCTGGGCATACAATAGGGGCCTGGGGCTGGTCACAGTGAGAGCAGAAGCTTCTACTAGAGGGCTTTAGAGTGTGACATGGTCAGACTGTGATTTCTACAAGTCACACTAGCAGGAGCAAGCAGGATGAATTTGAAGGGAGCAAGGGCAGTCAGGAAATGGAGAGTGGAAGATAGTTAATAGGGATTCTGGTGTCAGAAAGGGAGGGAAGATAGGTGCACGAGCTGTAGAAGGATGACTGAATGCTGGACAAGAAAGAATGAGAAATGAAAGTGAGAAAAGGTAACTCCTGGATCCTACATTAGGTGACTGATGGACGGAGGGGCAAGGATGAGCAGGAGAATGTGGCAGGGTGTCTCGCCGGGGGATAATAATTGGTGGTAAAAACAAGCTGGAAGTCCATGCTGTGGTTTAGGCTGGATATAACCAAGAGGTTAAAATGGAACTTTAAAAATTAGGATTTCTTTTTTAAGAGATAAGTTGATGCTCCAGCTCCCTCATGCTGAAGAGTGTGAACTGTATCACCCCTGGAGGGTGTGGAAATGAAGGTAGAAGACTCAACACTTCCAGCCCTGTGGGCCAAAGCTTGGCTAAATCTACCACGTATATCTCTTGGCCTTGGTTTTAGCCCTTTTATAAACTCGGAATGCTGCTGCGCACTCTACTGGCAGAGGGGCCACAGCGGCACACAGAGCCCTCTCTGTCGGCACTTGAGCCAAGGGTATAAGTTGTTTTTTTCTAAATTATAACCTCAGTATTCAGTTTTAATTGCAGCGCTGGCACTTTGTGGGTTCTGGGTTGCAGTCTGGGCACTCAGTCTCTGAAAGGTTCACTATCACTGCTCTAGGAGATCGGGGGAAACATTCAGAGACCTAGAATGTTCTGTTGGAAGTGAGCACATGAGCCCCAGGAGACAGTGCAGATGTGCCCCCCACCCCAGAGCATAAGACCACTAAGGATTTGATGATTGGAAAAGGACATCACAGACTCATTGAGATAAATTGCTTCTGGATGGGAAACTAAAGGGGATCAGGCTCCCCAGAAGGTGTTTTAGGCTGAGACTGAGGCAAGTCTGGGGGTTGAGGCGAAGGAGCCAAGAGACAGAGAGAGAGAGAGGCCAACGGTATAGGATGAGAGGCTGCGGCTGCTGACAGGAGTGTGCAGAGGCAGCAGGGTTAGAGAAGAGGAAGATTGAGCAGAAGGTCTTACATGTCTTAGAATCCAGGAAGTGGCTCGAGCCGGGGCACCTTGAGGAGGTAGTGAGGATTTGAGCAGCTTTTGAGAAAGCGGGAGCTAACCCAGGGCAGATCTGAGGTTAGAGTGGTTGCTTTTATAAGAGAAATCCAAATTATACATTAAAGAACAAAATAAAAGGTAGATAATAGAAAATGGGGAGACAGATCTTTCTCAAATGGCAAGGGGTTCCAGAGATGGAGGGAGGGTTAAGAGAGGGAAGGAAGGGACATGCAAAAAGGAATTAAGATGTGTTGTGTACCTGTACTGTTCCACACAAGGAATTAAACATTGTACACTGCAAACATGTACTATGAAGAGGTATAGTGTTTGAAGTATTCAACTTTGTTAAAAAAAAAATGTTAAATTGAAAGCAAAACAAAAGACCCAATTTTACTCTTTGTCTCTGAGGGAAAAAAAGAAAAAACTCAACCACTGCCCTTTTCCTGGGCCATTGCTACTCACAGTGTAGACCCGTTGCATCTCCAGGGATCTGGATAGAAATGCAGAGTCTCAGGCCACAGCCCACCCCTGCAGCGCTGAATCTCTCTTACAGGATTCCGGATAGACTCCTATACCCCCAGGCTCTGCGCTCCAGCCAGAGTTTCCACTTGAATCCGGCCAGGAAGGACCCAGCGAAGGTCCCAGGAAATGCAGCTCCCAGGCAGGCTGAGCTGCACCCTCTCTTCCCACTTCCTGCCCCTGCACTTAATGATGAGGAAACCTCTCATCTAGCTGTTTTCTCACTGAAGCAATACAATGACACCCCGTGGGGTTTGAGCAAGGGAGGTCTCAGTAGGCTTTGATGTCCTTTGAAGTGTGGCCCCACCTTCTGGAGAAAGTAATTACACACACACACACACAGACACAGACACACACAGACACACAGACACACACAGACACACACAGACACACACAGACACACACACACACACACACACACACACACACACACACACACCCCATCCTGCGAACTAGAGCAGTAGCTGAGCTTTGGCACTTCCAATTAGCATCCAGCAGAGGCTGGCAAGGGACCAGCCTGGGGTGGGGTGAGGATGAGATGGGCTATTCCGCCACGTGAGGCTGAACCTGGCCACATTCTTCCCCATGTTACGGACTAAACCGCAGGCTTCATGCGTGCTGGGCAAGAACTGTAGTGCTGACCTATACCAGATTCTTTTTAAACTGTGGATTCTCTGCTGGCCTCACTCAGACCTTCTGTCTCAACTCCTGGAGCCAGGCCAGGCACCTGGAGAGTTCTTGGAGCTCCAGAAGTGATTCTGATGCACCAGAGGCACCGACAAACCCTAGTGAGCACAAAGGCCAGAGTCGTCTGTGGTGACACCTGCCATATAAATCTACTTTAGAGGCTCCAAACTCGCAGGGAGAAAAACAACAGCAGTGTTAGGTCTCTGTGAGCAAGAGCTTCTTACTCAAGGCTGGTCATAAATTACATTAGTCAAAGGTAAATTCTATAAAATGAAACGCGCAGTCTCGTCGCCGCTCCCATCTCCCTATTACTAATCAATCACTCCTCCCATTTTACAAGCCACAGGTTACTGTGGTGTCCTTAAGGCTGAAGTGGTAGAAGGCGGTTTATGGCTGATCACAGAAGGAAACACAAGCAGCCAGAATGAAAGTTTCACATGTGGAACACATCAAAAACTGAAAATGCATCTGATTGAGTGGAATAGCTCCTTGACACATTTCACAGATTTCCTTGGATCTCCATGTTTCAATGGGCCCGCTTTACCTGTGTTCTGGTTCCAAATAAAAATTAATTCATACGTGTTACAGGGACCAACATCTTTGATTTCAGATACTTTATGGAGAAGTCACATTCACCACGTGTACAACTGTATAGGTTTCATTGATGCCACCTGCAGCCTGAGACTCTGCCACAAGAGAAGAGAGTGTCCTCCCTCTGTCCGGATGCCCTTGTGGTGATGGCTTTAGCACAGGCAGCACAATGGGGGCTGGAAAACCACTCTCCTCCACCCACTTGAGTTTGGGGAACACTGTAGGGCCAATCCTCCTTCCTCTTATCCAAAGAGAGGTAGAAAGTAAAATAACAAAGAACCAGGCAATCACTGGAATTCACTGGAATTCCAGACCAGAGCACGTTGGTTAGACCTAGTGGTCTGACCTTCAGTTGTAACCTTTTCCCCACACTAAGCTTATTAAGGATTCATAAATACGGACTGCATCTCTTAAGGGTAATTTAATCAGAGTGAACTCTGGGCCAGGCATGCTTCCTGAACGCCCCTGGCAGGACTCAGCACCCTGTCAGTCATTCCTGCCAATCCTGCCTAGAGAACTAGTGAAAAGCACCCAGGCTGGGGCAACGTCCTTCAAAATCCAAAAGCCTGATTATCTGTGTGGTGCGCTGTGCCTTTTACCTTCCTGTACTCCCAGCACCATTTTTCTGCTTGAACCTGCCCTGAGCACATCTTCCCGCGATCTTCAATGAATGTAGCTGCTTTTCTTTTATCAGGGGATGTGCATTTGCAATTGTTTGCTCATGGCAGGAGCCTGCTGGATCCACCCCGTAGTATCACCTTGAGACCTCAACTATTAATCACTCCATTTTAAATACTGCTGAGCAACAGCCGACTGGATCCTGAACAGAATTCTGAGTTTGAAAAGACTTTTAAAGAAACATAGCTTCATATTTTTGAGAACAAACCCAGTCGAGAACCAAGCTGTGGGACCTTTTTCTTAGCCAGAGAGAGGTGACCCCCAGCCTGACAGCTGTCCCAGAGCCCACACTTCCCGTGGCGCCTGACCGAATAGTCCTCACTCAACCTGTTCACAGTATTATTTTTTTCCTAAAGAACGATAAGTGACATTGAAACTTCTGTCAAAAGTATCTCCAATTCCAAAGGTGCGTAATTTTTGAGTGCAGTAATCACGGGTCTAGGTTAACCTCACGAGCATAAAAGGGAGACAAAGTGAGCTCTGCTGTGTTTGTGTGTGCACATATGTGCGCGTGTGTGTGTCACCCATCCACGCTTATGGAGCTGTGTGTGTCAGCCGTGCAGGCTCATGGAGGGATGGGTGTATTCAGAAAAAGACTAGAAACTAGAACATATACTTCTAGAGATGGGGAAGGGAACGGGGACAAAGGAAAGAAAGAGAAGGGTAATGGGGATAAAAATAATCAAAATATGTTAGATGCACGTACCAATATACTGAGATGAATATGTTACTTTTACACGTGTAGCAAAGACCAAAGTCAATTGATTGCTCTCACTACGGATTGCAGTCTGGTAACTAAAGCTCAGTGCTGCGACCTTATGGTCAAGAATTTAAGATGCTTTGACTCCTCAGGAACAAGGCTACACCATTCCTTGCTAACCACTTCAGCCTAGATTACTAATCCTGTATTTCTAATGGCCAGCCACCCAGAAACAAGTAGACATCCTAAAGACATACAAGACTCATCACGTTCAAAACAGCGATCCTTTCCTCCGCCAGAAAAGCTCTTCCTCCTCATTATCCATCCCACAAGCGAGACCATCATCTGCTCAGGCAGAATGCACCTTCCATTACAGCTGCCATTACAGCTGCTCCCCTGCCATGTGACCCGATTACTCCCCCACCAAGAAGGGCGTCCAATTTCCCTTCCCTCAATCCCTGGCCTTAATGACTTGCTGGGAACAAGAAAACACAGCAGAAATGAGGCTGCATGACACCAGAGCCAGGTCAGAGAAGAGCAGGAGACTTCTGCCTTGGTCTCTCTGGGTGCTGGGTCTGCAGGTGGCCCCACGGCCTTCAGGATAGTGTCCAGGCCTTTAAGGATGGCCTCACAGTTCACCAAACCTCAGCTCCTCTGAGCCTTTCTTCAGTGCTTCTGTACTGGCTGCTGCCTCAACCTGGAGGCTTCTGGGAGTCCATTCCTTCTCACACTGCTCAGGACTCACTCTGGGAGCCTCACGCCTGGAAACTTCCCTTGAGCATGGGAAGCTCGGAAGAGCCCTGTTTGTCCCCTGCTCAGGCCCTGGTGGAAACGCTCGGTGCACTCATAGATGCTCCTGAGTCTGGAACAGACCACACAGATCCTGGAGTGCTAAAATCAGCCCAGAATCAGATAGGTCCGGCCCTAGTCTCTCACAGACTCACAGAGATGATGGACAGTCTACAACCACCCAGTTTTTAACTTATACTGTGATAGATGCTGAAGAGGACGAAACAGGGCATGTTCTTCTTGTAACACCCTCACCCCTCCGGAAGTTAATTTTAGCTCCTCCACAGTCCCTGGAAGGGGGCCCTCTTCCCCTCCCCTCCCTTCCCCTAATGAACTTCTCCTGGGCTATTGTATAGCCGCCCAGATGTGCCTTCCCCACAAGGAAGCCACCCTGATCACCATCCTGGGCAGACTCCTTGGTGCAGCCGGATCTGTAGTAAGATAACTCATTGCATAAATAAGGTTTGAGGGCTTTATCGCAAGCTTTGGCTTTGCCCCATCGTTCTATATGTGTACGAGTGAACTTTCCCACAGGAGCCTGAATGAAAGAGGACCCTAATGGCAGAGGCAGGCATGATGCTAAATCACAAAAACGTTCCTCAATATGGGGGCAAACTGATTGCTGGGAAAACTGATTCATCCAACCATCTGTTGCTCTTAGATTTGGGGAGGTAAGGCTCTGTTAACAAGAATGACTCTGCAGCTGCAGCCTAGAGAGCCTAAATACCCCAATGCAAAGGGCGAGAGTCAGAAGGAAGATTGAAATATGGGACAGGAGGTTGTGCATGAGATTTGAAATGAGAGAGGGAGAACTATCAGGTGGGCGGTAACAGCAGCTGATGTTTATTGAGCACTTAGTATAAGCCCAAAGCAATTCTAAGTCCTTTACTTTCCTGATTTAATCCTTACAACTTCCCCACAAAGTAGTTCCTAATATTGAGCCCATTTTACAGATGGGGATGTTGAGGAACAGAAAGGAATTCCTTTCCTCAGTGTCACACAGCTAGAAAGTGGTGAGGGCAGGACTCAAACCTACACACAGTCTGAGTCTGGGGTCCTTCTTCTTGTCCCTCATGCTTGGGGCCTCCCAGAGTCGCACAGGGTCACATGGTCAGCAAAGCATGTTGAAAGGGGTTAGCTTGTCACCAGAGAGTCTGCAGACAGAGAACAGGAATGTGCCCGGGTGGTGGGGAGTAGCAGAAAGGAAGGACAGGATGAGGAAGGCAATGGTTCCCGGGGGAGGGCACTGTTAAAAAGCTCGGACACCGCAGAGGACACAGTGGAAGGAACACAGCCGATAAAGCTCAGTACGCTTGGCGCCAAGGTCTTGGTGATACTTTTTCAGTACAGAGGATCAAAGCCAGGGCTCCGCACCTGCTGGACAAGTGCTCCAGCACTGAACGACACCCCCAGCCTTCTCAGCAACGGTCAGGACAGCTTTATCTGTATGTTGGCCTGGCACGCAGAGGGGACAAAGCTGCTGGACGAGGAGATGTAGATAACAGGCCACAAGAACAGGAGACAGGACAGCCAACACAGAAAGCAGGGTTTGGCGAGAACGTGCCATGGAACACGGGTGTGCAAGCAGCTGCAGCCGGAAGTCAGGAGAGTTGACAGATAAAGCAACTCTGCAGTGAGGCAGGATACAGTGTTTTCGTCCATCCCTGGCTCAGAAGGCTGAGTCAGTTTGCACCAACCCAGAAACTCCTTCTGAGCACTTACCTCTTCCCAAGGACTTTATCTTTGAGCAATTCCTGATGGCGCAGAATTACCTTGTCAGTCTGGGGACAAGGGTGACGGGATAGTAAGCCACAAACGCTTTATCCCACAGTCAAAGAATTTGGGGAATCTCTGGCTAAGGTTCAATTCATTTCCTTGAAACTAAAACTTCTTGGATTCTTTTATACTAACGGACAACCTTCAGCTCCAGAGAACAGGAATTCCAGGGTTCCACTTTCAGGGCCTACAGAATCTGTGTGTCCTGGATCACTTGGCAGAACTCGCATTCTTACGTGCTTAGCAGGAAACAAGCAGGGAAAACGTTTCCTCTCCACTAGGCAGGGAAAATGTTTCCACTGGTTTCTGTAGATCCTCGCTCAAGGTAAACAAGAGTAAAGTTACTCCAGTGAAGTCTGTGGGCTTCATTCTAACGGCAAATTTGCACCTTTCCTGGATTCTCACAAAGTACAATAAAGGTCCTTCAATGGAAGAGCCAGTTTCAACAGAACGTTCAGCTGGCTAGCACATGTGCTTTCTTTAAAGAAAGAAAACCAAGTTTCTAGGCAACAATGCAAGGCTGATGTCACTAAATAAGGATTTTATCCACACTGGAATGGGCCTGGGCCCTGGGGTTTCTCAGCTGGATGTATCACACAGGGTGCCTTGTACAGCAGTGTCGTGGATACTTTGAAAGAAATTACCCGTGATGTTCAATGTCAAGAAAGACATATGACGGTTAGAAAAGGAAAGGCCAGCAGGACACTAACCTTAACTGGGATAATGCCTGACAGAGAACATCTATCTCTCCCTCCCTCCTGGGGTGGCCTAAGAGAAATGGGAGCAGAGAAACCCGGCCGTTACTGAATGTTCTCTGTGTGCTTGGGAAGGGCAGGCAGAGGGGTGAGAACAATTTCTGTAAAGCGTCACAAGCAAAGTTATTTGACAGGTTTTTACAAAATGAGAACCAATATCCCCCAGGCTAGGACAACGAACCACCCTTGGAAAAGGCTACGAGGAGCCAAGATCAAGCCCACTTCTGCCAATGCCCATATTATGAGGGTAGCAATCTACCAAAAAGAGGATCTACAAACTGAATGACCACCAGAATGTGCAAACAGAGTTGGAAAAAAAACAGAGGTCAGGGTTTCTGCCCACTACGTGCTTCTCTGACATTTCCGCAGGCACCCAACCCAGGCTCTTTGAGGCTTCCCGTACCACACATCTGATCACATGATTGTGCGGCACTAGGCACCAACGGCAAAGTTCACCCTCCCCCCATGAAGCCAACCCTCCTGCCAACTCACCAGCTATCTATGTACTGCCGAGATCCTGAGATTGTGATAGCAGACTCAGAAGTGCCACGGGAGAAGGAATGAGGAAGAAGCAAGCCATTTTCACTCTCTGGGTAATCAGCTAGAACTCCCTCACTGACTTGTTGGGCTACTCAGCTTTAACCCCAGTCTACCAATGCCCAGTCTGGGCTTGTCACGATGGAGGATACCTTCCTGTTCAGATTGGTGGTGATTTCTCCTTAATTTCACTCACTGATCATCATTTTAGGACCTCTGCTTTGTTGCTGGAAGCTCATACTGTCAATACTCAACAGTTTAAAACTACACCCTGAAACCTACACTCAGGACTAATCTGTCTCTATGTTTCATATGGAAAGCTGGGGGACACATGATTCACACTGAGTCAATGGCCACCCAGGTTTTGGAGCATGTATTGGGTTTTTTTTTTTTTTTTTTTTGGTGCTGGGGATTGAACTCAGGGCCTTGCACTTGCAAGGCAAGCACTCTAACCACTAAGATAAATCCCCAGCCCCTTGGAGCCTGTATTGGGAGGTGGCCCCCTTGGATCTCTAGGCTCCCTTAGCTGAGACTGTCCCCATGCAGGGGAGCTGCAGAGTGACCTCGTCACAAGAACGGGAAGAAAAATCATTATAGAAGTAAGGTTTCACGGCCTGTCACTTTTTCTTCAGGTTAAAACTGTTCAAAAAGACCCCCAGCTTAACCAGCTGGCAGAACCAAGAGGGAAATCTAGGGAGTTGGGAGTGGCAGGAGGAGAACAGAGGCTTGTAGGAACCCTGTCAGGGTGGGCCAGTAGAGACAGAGGCTTCAGGGAAGCCAGATGAAACCGGGGTGATTGTGATGAGGCTGAAGGAGACACAAGGCCTGGACAGCCACAAACAATCCTGCGTGGGGATTTTTGCGAACGGCGAACAGCAGTTCTCTGCTGGAATGAGTAGCCACGGAGGAAATAATTTCAGCCTGAAACCTGGAGCAAATCTAGGGTGCAAATAGGAAAGGCTCAGATTCTCGCACAGCAGAAGAGCCACAGAAGAGGGCACATTTCCCAGGGTGGAAGAACCAGCAGGAAGCAGGACAGCCACAGGGTAGTGACTGACAGTAAGGCGTGCGCCATTGCCACTTTCACGTGGTGTGGGCAGGGCGGAATAGCTAGGCTGGGATCGAGTGGTCCCCAGAGCCTGAAACAGTTCCCGTTTTGCCATTTACATGCCCTTCCCCTTACGTAGACCCTGCCTCCGAAGTTGGCAGGATTTAGGCAACAGGCACGGGCTGTGCATGACAGGCCACTCACTGGTGGCCAGTGGAGACCCATTAAAAAATTCTTGCCAGGGAGCCAAGGCCATTTCAGGTTCGCAAACGACTGCACAGAAGGTATGGAAACTCCACGTCCTCTGCACGGCAAGGAGCACTGGAAGGAACAACCCAAAGGTGCCAGTAGGTGCAAAGCTATGTCCTGGTCCCCTAGACTGTTCGGTTTGGTGGGCGACAGCCCAACATCACTCCCCAAGAAGGCCCGCACTTTGGAGAAACCTCTGAGAAGCTGCTTCACTGAGTGGCACTCCAAGGTCTGGTGGGCAAACAAAAGACAGATTTTGAAAAGCGGCACCTACTGGTTGATTTATTAAAGTGTATTTATTTGAGCATCACCAAGGAATTTTCATCATAGTGTTCTTGCCACTCACTCCATTTGTGGGCACGTGAGCATGCACTCATAAACGCACAGGTATAATTTCTTTTTTTTTTTTCAAGTGAACAATACCATAGTTTATAAACTTGGATCACATAAGCCTTATCGGATTTCACATGAATAAGAGGCAAACAAAAGGAACAAAAGGAAAGATTTAGCTCATAATGGCTCCAAATTAGTTTACACACAAACTCACACACATTCTATTTTTAAAATATATACACTGTATCCAAGATGTTCTATTTTCTCTACAGAATTTGTCAGATATGGTCGCCCAGCCCTGCCATACTGAGAATGATGGGAACGTGTCCAAGTCCGTCCTAGCAGGAGACCAGAGAAGAAAGATGCCCTCCTAGGCCATGTGAAATGAACCCGTCGTCCTTGGCACAGGTGCCAGGCCCTCCCGATGGTTACCTTTTCTGAGTGTGTCCCGGTTTTCTTCCACTTCTCTGTTGACTCGATTCTGTTCTGGTTCAACAGCAGGCCCTTGGTCTTCAAGTTCATCTTCCGTTTCATCATCGCTGTAGGGAACCACTTCATCATTAGGCTGAGAATTCTCCTCAAATGTTGTTTCTGAGTCTCTTTCTGTATTCATGCTGCTGGCAAATTGGAACTACCTGGTTGAAAACAAAGAGAAACTGGAGTGAATGCTAACACTTGCCAGGTTTTGGTTGAATCCTGCCTGCATCCTGCTACAACACCCTTTAACAGAATATTACCTCACTAACATTAAAATTTCTAAATAATTACCCCAAAAGTTCAACTTAACAGGCAAACAAGAATAAAACAAGGCAAACAAGAATAAAAACATTTATTAGTGATTAAATTCTTACGTAAGAATTTATAAAAAAAAGAATTTATATATATACACACACATGTATATACAGCAAACCTGTGCACGTGCTTGTGCATGCATGTGTGTGTATCTCGCTGGGAATTGAACCAGGGTCTCACACACGCTAAGCACGTGCTCTACCACCGAGCCACACCCCAAGCCACCTCCTCCACCTTTTAAAGGCAGGTGAACAAACTTAAGGCAAATTGCAGGTTTCTACTCAGTGAAATAAATTTAGTGGGTTATAACCAACATTAAAATAACATGAAATAGGTAAAAAAAAAAAAACAAAATATGGTCCACATAGTAAGAATGGGTCCTGTTTGCTAAGTTTCACAAAAGGGATACATACAGCATTTGTTTGCGTTGTGGTGTTCATGGGATTGAGTTTCTTACTATGGATGGTGCAGAGCTGGAAAGCACTCCATTAAAGAGTTCTGGTTTCTGCTAATGCTAATACTCTGAGCCTTTATTCTGTGACACATTTTAATATAACTTTAGAGCTTCAACATTTTCCAGTGACTTTCAAGGGACACTCCTTCATCTATCTTCCTAACTACCACCACCCAGTCTCCCTATCTAGAAGTTGTGTGTCTACTGCTGTACAACGTGACCCTACACAGGTAACAAGGACATTCTTTGATACATTTATATTAAGAAAATATTTACACAAATACCTCAGATTACTTGAGGAGAGACATAGAGCCTGACATTATTTACATAACCATCACACTACCATGTACTCAGTATTGTTACCAATGGTAGCTCACATTTATTTAGCGATAGCTATGCACCAGACCCTGGACTAAAACCCTATAGATAGTGGCCCTTAAAACATTGCACACCACACTGCTAAAGTTATTACTGTTACTTGTTCTCTACAGAGATAAAAACCCAAACTCTTGGATGTGAAATGACTTCACAATAATTATTAAAATTTTCCAGCAAAAACAATTGCTAAGGAGAGATCTTCTATACCCAACTTTTATGTTACAGCTTATTACATATTTTAATTTAGTATAAATTGCCCTGAGTGAAACTATTTTAGCTGACTGAAGCTTTCACACCAAATCTAGCATCTTGGATATCAAAACAATTTGTCTACCCACAAGTGGACACTTAGGAAATTTTCAAGTATTTATATAGAGATTTTTTTTCCAGTACTAGTTAAAACAGTAAAAGCCAGAAGCAACCGGCTGTCCAATATTTGTGAATTATGTAAGGAAATTGTGGTGTCCTCACACCATAGGATAGTGTACACTAATTTCGATCGTGCATCAAAGAGTATTTAGTGATGGTGCAAAGTCCAAATGTATTAAGCTGAGAGGTGAGTTATAGATCAACATGTAGAGAATAGTCCCAGTTATTCACACAAAATTTTGTCAGATGAGCATAATTTTAAGATGATCCATACACAGTGCTCAAGTTTATCAAGTGCTAAGTACTTGATAAACACTAGTGATTATTATTGTAAGCTATTATTTTCATAATTAGAAAAGTGTTATTTACAATATCAAATACAAGGAGTGGTCTGTCCCTTTAAGCTTTTCCATCTCCAAAATTACTTCTAAAATGTATCTGTCCCTCATCAAGAAAAAAATTAGATTATCCCCTTAAAAATATGAGTATACTTAATGAGTGTATTTAAGCATAGGCATAAAGCTTTTGTTCTCTGAGCATAATTCCACTCATCTCTCTTTATTCCTTTTTTTTTTTTTTTTGGTTCAAATGGCCAATAGACATATCTACTTCTAGTTCACTTTTGTTTTAATCGTAAAGTAAAGCATATTCCCTTTTTAAGATTTTCTGTGAGTTTATAAGTGACTATTTCTTGGGATTTAACATAAATTAGCCTTATTTGTGTTTTTGTAATATACTGTAGTGGCGTTTATGCCTTAGCTAATATTTATACGTAATACATTCTCTTAAAAATTCCCAGACTCGGGGCTGGGGATTTAGCTCAGTGGTTAGAGTGCTTGCCTGGCAAGCACAAGGCCCCAAGTTCGATCCCCAGCACCAAAAAAAAAAAAAAAAAAAAAAAAAAAAAAAAAAAAAAAAAAAAAAAAAAAAAAAAAAAATCCCAGACTCTTAAAGGCAGAACATTCACCACAAAACTTTCAGAACAAAAGCAATAAAAAATAGTCATCATTTTACTGGGCTCCTGCTCTGTGCAGAACAGGGGAACCCTATGAAGTAGGCATTATTGTCCCATTTCACAGACACAGAGCCTGAGGCAGAGCAGGTGAGTGTCAGTCTAGGATCTATTATGGTAGTATATAAAACATTCAAAATCTGAAAGCACAATATAGAAACATTTTATTGTGTTACAGAAAAAAGTATATATATTATATATATAAATTTTACCTTTTAACCATTGTCTTAGTCTACTTTCTGTTGCTGTATAGGTCAGAGTACCTGAGATTAGTTGATCAATAAAGAAAAGAGGTCCATTTAGCTCACAGTTTTAGAGACTGGGACGTTTAAGAACCCTGCGCCAGCTGCCTGGACAGCAGTGAAAGTCGTCTTCCTACATCACGAAGTGCAGCAGACACGCCAGGCCAGAGCAAGCGTGCCGGCTTGGGTCTCCCTTCTTCTTGGAAAACCACTAATGCCTTCCTGGCAGCCCTCATGCCCTCCTCTAATTCTCATTATTTTCCAACTATCCTACTTCCAAATACCACCAGCATGTGACTTTGGGGATTAAGTTTAGAACACATGAATTCTGGGACACGTACCCAAGTCACAACAACCATTTGTGTTCATTTGTTTGTTTGAGGCAGGGTCTCGCTATGTAGTTCGGACTGGCTTTGAACTCGCTGTGTAGCCCAGGCTGGCCTCAAAGTCGCAGAGATCCTTCTGCTTCAGCCTCCTAAGTGCTGGGATTACAGGTGTGCACCGCCACGCCCAGGGTGACAACCATTTTTAAATCTAAGGTTCAGTGGCGTACAGTGCATTCTATATTAGCACTTGGTGAGGAACCACTTTCATCCTTGCTACCATGCTGCCAAATGTTTGGGTGCATAGTTCCCATATTAGGACAACATGTAGTTCTTCAAGGCTGAGGGAGAGGACAGACAATAAGTAAAAAGAGTAAGATCTGACAGCTCACATGTATGTGATCCGAAGTAAGTAAAGCCTAGCACGACCAGTCACCTCAGCACCAGGATGGTCTGTGCAGGCTGAGGCAGTAGGCAGAGGGAGGGTGTTCTCTAGAGCGCATGTGTGTGCACCTGTGTGTGCCTGTGTGCGCGTGCGTGCGTATTACAGACACACATGGCAATAACTTAGCTTTGTTTGTTTAGACCACAAAAGAAAAACTAAGAAGGAATCATTTCTTTGAAGTCCTAAATTATATAAGGAAGCTTTCTAGATTGAAGTCTTGACCTTAAAGGCAGGCTCTATAGATAGTATGTAGACGGCTCCAGCACACTGCAGACAGTTATGCATTTATTCAGCATCCAGTAAGCACCTTTGAGGTGCAAAGTACTACACCAGGTCTTGGAACCTGAACCACAAAGGAGCATCCAGGTTCTCAAGGGGTGCAGATAAGTCAGCTACCAAAGATAACCAGAAGATACAGCAAGACCAGTCATGTCTGCCCCAAGAATGCCTCCAGTTCACCCACTCCCCTGTCATCATCCTGGCCACCATCTTAACTCAGGCCATGGCCATTTCTCTCCTGAGATGCTGCAAGAAGTCACTACCATCATCGACTTCCACACAGCCACCAGACTCATGCCATTTTCCTGCTTCATATGTGTTACTGATTAAACATGCAGATTTTCCTGTGCCTCACTTACCACAATTCACATGTCCAAACCCTAACCCCGTCTTGTGACTATATTTGGAGACAGGGACTATTAGGAGTGTCTTAGTTAGCTTTTCCACAGTCAATGGTTTGTAAGAGAGCAGATTTAATACAGGATAGTTATAAGTTACACTATTCACCCACAAGCCAAATGCAGGAAGTGCCAAATGTCCTTCAGGCTCTGGAGACCCGAAAGATCCAATCAAGGGCTGGGAGCCCACAGCACTGTCCTGTATATGTCCATGTCTGCAAATGATGGCTGAAGAAATCTTTACTGGAACCAGAATACGAGGCTCGCAGCGGAGATGACAACCAGAGCTCCCCTGAAGCAAGAGCAGCCATCCTTGAAAGCAAGGCCCCGACCTAATTCCTGGACAAGAACAGCTGAGTTCCTTTCAGAAGAACCAGCCACAGCAGAGCTTCTCCCGGGAAATAGCCTGCTAACTAGCTTCTGCTCCCATTCTGCTTTATGTTGCTGTGTCAGCAACAATCCCCAGGTGGATCCTCTATGCCCAGAACCACACCAACTCAGTCCAGCTGGGTGTTCTGGCTCAAGTTGACCACAGTAAGTCCACCACAAGGAGGCATTTAAGGTTAAATAAGGCGATCAGAGTGGGGCCCTAATCCAACGAGACTAGTGTCCTTGTAAGAGACTAGATTCCAAAGATCTCTCTCTCTCCATGTGCATGCAGAAGAATGCCATGTGGGAACATAGCACTAAGGTAGTCACCTATACAAGCCAGAGACCGGCCTCACCAGAGACCAAGCTGCTGGCATCTTGTTCTGAAACTTCCAGTCTCCAGAACCATGAGAAAACAAACACCTATTGTTTATGCCACCCAGTCTGTGGTGTTTTGTATGGCAGCCTGAGCAGACTTAATTCACTTTTGTTTCACATGATAGATTAAACCCATATTCTCCCCCGCCCAGGGCTTCCTGCAAGGTTCTGCACATTCCTACAACCTCCTTCTACTTCAGGGCCCTTCAGCCCCGTACTCTGCCCTCAGTTCCTAAAGCAAAACAGTCCTTCTACCTCAGGCACTTTCGCATGTCTGTCTCTGTGTCTCTGTGTCTCTCTGTCCCTGTCCCTCTCACACTCAGGACTGAACCCAGCACCTCACACATGCTAGGCAAGCACTCTAGCACTGAGCTACATCCCTGGTTCTATTATCATTCTTTAGGTTTCAACCTCAATGTCCCCTTCCACTGGGGCCGTTGAACAGGTATCTACCTGCCCGCCTCTTGTGCTGCCACTGGCCTCCTGACCACTGATATTTCTGTTTCCTTCCTAGCACTTGCCACAATTTATAAATACATACTTGCTTTTACTTACTTATCATCTGTCTGCCCCACTAGACCACAAGCTCTGCAAGAACACAGCCCAGTCTGTGAACACTCAGTACCGCCTAAGTACCGCCTAGCTGGAGGTCAAAGACTTGGAGAAAGGGCAAATAAACCTCCAGTAGAGTCCTCAGGGACTTGGAGAGTTGGCTACTACCAAAGCTCTTTGCTAACCCCACACAGTTCATACCAGCTACATAGTAATAGATTCAAGCATTTGCCGAATCAAAGATAAACACCTGATGACAATGAGGAAGGAAAAGAAGAGCCAAATACAGAAGCCCCAGCAGAGGGAGCTTCTTAGGATTTTTACTCACTCAAAAACACCAACAACTTATTGCCCAAGATTTTACCACACACAGGAAACAAAACAAGTCTTCTGCTAAGGGACTGAAGGTACTGAAAGTGAGGACGTACCTTTCTTATTTATTGAAATAACTCCAGCACCTGGTGCGGTGTCTGCCACAGAGGAGGCAATCTTGTCTCTATGCCTACAGGACTTAGAGTCTAGACAACAATTGGCCAGTGATAGTTCAGGGGCTATATTTGGTCCACTGCATGTTTTCTTAAATCTTTACTGGAACACACTCTTGCTTATTCATTTAGGTACTGTCTGCTTTAGCACCACAATGGCAGAACAGAAGATAGTATTTGCAATAGAGACTATACAGCCTCAAAAGCTAAATTACTTACTCTTTGGCCCTTTTTTGAAAAAGTGTGCTGACCCCTGGAAAAAATGAAACATAGTAAGAGACAGCAGCGAAACAGGTGTTCAACCTCAAATGCCCACAGCCAGATAAAATTGGTACTGAGCTGGGTAAACAGTGCATGCTTTGGGGATGTGAAATAAACTACCAGGTATAGTAGTGAGGAAATGTCCCTTAGTAAAAGAGTTGCCATGTTGACTTGGAGGTGTTATTTCTTTGTTTCAAAGCTGTGTAACTGGGAAGGACACAATTTCAAATGCTGATGGGACAGTACACAATCATCCAGCCTTCCTGTAAGGATGCTGTGGTGATATACCCCCTAACACATCCACACCCAGTTCCAGAGGGTATTTTACCATTAATCCACACCCTTATGCATGGAAAGCACAAGTCAATCAACACAACAAGTGGGCAAAAGATTTACTACCATTAAAAAGAATTCATCAATGCAATGTAGTACACTAAAGGATTTTTCTGGCCAGGTGTCTTTAGAAGCTATCTTTAATTAGCTTAGCTACAGGGAACTACTAAATTTTTTAGTTGTGTGTGTATAGGTTTCAAATTGCTATATAAACATATATATTTAAAATATGTACTGTGTACTTCTAAAAAATGAAGATTCATTTGATTTCTGCTTTATAATAAATATGACTGCATCAAATAAATATGTAATTTTATATTGAAAAAAGTAAATAAATCTCCTAACTAGTAATACAAATGGACTTAATTCAAGTCAAATCTACCTACATTCTCCTCCACATGTCTCACTCCTCAAGATAATCTCATTTCAGACAGCACAGCCCTGGATGTTTAAAGAGTTGCAGAATATTTCATTCTTTATTTTTCACGCTGTTGGGGATTGAACCCAGAGCCTCATGCGTGCTAGCCAAGTGCTCTACCACCGAGGTGCATTCTGGCCCTCTTCACAGAGCTGGCATTTAGACCCAAATGCACATGGTCCCCACAGAATGAATGCAGCCACCGCTGGATTGTGAGCGGGTGACCGCTGGGGTGGTCAGGGCCCCCACGTCACTAGCAGCCAGAGGGCACAGTCTGCATGTGGTCCGTTCCCTGAGGCTAGCACTTTTAAGAGGCAGGGCCTAGAGGGAGGTCTTCAGGTCTGTGGGGTTGTGCCCTGGGAAGAGATTGAGGGATTTCTCAGGAGACTGGCTAGTGCTCTAGAGAAGGCTGTTATGTAAGCCCAAGCCGGGTGCCCGCTGGTCTCTCTGGCCTCCTGCTTTGGATGTGGCTCCCACACACCTTCTTGCCATTGCCATCTACCATGAGGTGATACGGTCAAAAGAGAACTTGCACAAGCCTGCACCAGGCTATTTGGGGACTTTGAGCCTCCAAAACTGTGAGCTAAATAAACACATTAGTAAGTTAGTCTATCTGAGGTATTTCATTATGGTGACAGAAAGCTAATCCGCCAGGTTCCTGTACTACTCAAGTGCAGTGCCCAGGGTTTGGCGTGCATGGCTCTCTGTGCCTTATCTCTGTGTGGTCAACACCCCAGGCTGGGTCTGCCTTCAAGTGGGAGAGCCAGGCTTCCTGCTCTCTCCTGGATTGTCCCCCCACCTGGCCTCCCAGCATCCCTGTGTTAGTAGACTGTAGACTTTTCTGCCTGCCTAAATATAACAGGGGTGGGAAGAGTAGGAAGCAAGAGGCACCCTTTATATCAGAGTTTGGTATTGGGATTTTCCAACTTTTAAGAACATGGTGCCTCATTCCCCATCTGGCTCTCTAAAGTATCCAGTGTTCTTGATCATAAACTCCAGAATAAAGGAGGTTGGTAAACAGCAGGATTTTCAAACTTGAACCTTGAATACCCATTATATTTGAGTACTTGGCTACCAAATAAATATCCATGAAGTGACTATATGAATGGACTCTTCTATTCCCCTTGCAGGACAGGAGGCATTGAAAGAGAAAAAAAGTTGGGAGGGGGTTGGAAAAAGAGAATTAGTCTTCTGCCTTTGCAACAATAAGGCCCCAAATGCAGGGCAGGATGCTGAGGCAGGAGAATCCCAAGTCTGAGCCCAGCCTGGGCAGCTTAGAGACTTAGTGAGAGCCTTTCTCAAAATAAAACAGGATAGGGTGGGTGGGGATGTAGCTCAGTGTGAAGGCCTGGGTTCAATTCCCAGTACCCACCCCCCAAAAAAAACCCCTGACGTCACTGAAGTTAGAGTAATGAAAACAAACACTCTTGTTGCTATCACAAGGTTTCTAAATTTAAATGAAGGAAGATAGGAACAAGAAAAACTGCATTTTGCCACACTAGGACAAAGTGATCTGTATGCATTTGTAATAGCAATGGGCACCTAGAGGCTGAAATGGCCCAAGTCTCCAGTCAATGACATCTTTGTTGTGTAACTTGATTTGTGTCCGGAGAGACTAAAGCTCGGATGGGAAGATCCACAATATTCATTCTTTATCATCTCTTTATAGCTTGTGAAGTCCTCAATGAGAAAGAGTATTTCTGGACTATGTTTTTCCTCATTTCACTTTATTGTTACTAAAGACAAGGCTGTAAAATATTTCATATAACATATGATATGTGTGTATATCGTACTTATGTATGTTCTATATTTTTTACTATATGTTCCATACTAAATAAATTTAAGCAGATGATTCAGTTAAGCTGTGCTCAGACACCTGATCCATGAACTATAAGATGGTACATGTAAATTACTTTAAGCCGCTAAGTGTAGGAGTAATTTGTTATGTGGCAATAATTAATACACACACCATTAATCACAGTAGTAATTCCATGATAAGGTGCCTGATGTGATTGTTATTATTTGTGGGTGATTCCAAAGAAAAGCTCTCATCTAAAAGGCAACAGAAATCTTCTCTGTTACCCTGGTTCATCCAGACACATGCTACACCCTGCTTGGAATAGGCCCAGTATTCTTGAAAGTAAAATCTGACAAGCCTGATGACAGTTGTAATTAGATAAAGAATTTTAAGAAGCAACAGCAATAAAACATATCTAAGATCTAGATTAAATTTAAACTTTATACTTTCGAAGCAACATAATTACAGTTCCTAGCACAAAATAATCTTACTTTTTCATCATCCTCTCAAATCAAAGCTTAAAAAACTAGAAAGATGAGAGAGTTAATGTAAAACTAAGGGAGCATTTTTATCACCACTGTAGGAACAATTCAGCTAGGCCTTTTGCTCATGATAAAAAAAAAAAAAAAAAAAAAAAAAAAAAACCAAAAACCTCTCCAGATCCACAGCCGCATGCCTGGTTTCTCAGAAAGCCTACCCCGGAGCCCTCTGCCACCAAAGAAGACTGCCCACCTTTTCCTACTGCTCAATCTCCAAAGTGACCACAGAAAAATGTGCAAAAGAAATATTAACACTTGCACCTTTCAGAAAAGTTTTCTTCATTCCCTCATGTTAGACAGCTTTTCTTTTGTGAGGAAAGGCTTATTTGATTTATGATTTCGAAAGTCTCAGTTTTGCTGGCTCCAAGGCATAAATACCATGGTGGAGGTGAGCTGTTCACTTGGTAGCAGCCTGCAGCAGACAGACAAGACAGAGAAACCACGAAGAGATACAGCCTCCAAGGACACAATCGCAGGAAGCTACTCCCTCCAAGTGGGCTGCACCTCCTGACAGCCCATTCAGCTAATCAGCTCATCAGTGGGTTCATCTGTGGGTGAGGTGAGAGGCTCATGATCCAACTACCTCTCCAGGCCTTATCTCTGCACGTTGCTACACTAGGGATGGAGCCTTCGATACATAACTCTTTGGGGGATACTTCATATTCAAACCATAGCACTCCTAGATAAAATTAAAGGATTTATTAGTCCAGCTCAGTTATAGATTCCTCAGCACAGCCTACCAATAATGATTCCTTCTAGATGACGACAGTGCCTCTTATAGTTCACAGAGTTTTGTTCACACACATCATCTAATGCAATTGTCGTGGAAATATTCCGAGTTGCGCTGTTAGGCACTACCAGTGTCGTTTACCAGTGAGATAACTGAGGTGGTGAAGGAGCCTGACCAAGATTACTGAACTCCTTTGTAGAACCTCAAATTAGATTCTGGACCTCTCCCTACATATCCAGGCTCCATACCCCACATGGTACAGCAAACGTTCAGTTCCAGCTCTGTCCAGGAATCACTGGAACCTGTTCCCCCACCAGTCCAGATATTAACACACTGTGTGAACGTATTATTGTGACAAAGTACAGTACCTGAGATAATCAATTTGAAAAGATGAACGGTTTATTTTGGCTAAGAGTTTTGTGGATTTCAGTCCAGGCCGCCTGGCCCATTTCTCTTGGGCCTGTGGTGAAACAGTCCATTGTAGTGGGAGCGTGTGGCAGAGGAGGCCTGTTCACCTCATGGTAGTCAGGAAGTGGAAGGTATCTGCCAAAAAGAATGTGACCCACACAGCATTCATCTAGAGGGCAGAGTGTGGGAAGATGACAGCCGGGAGGGAGGGCATTCAGAAGCCACACAGGACACTGTGCAGCTCCTGCTCGCAGGCTTTTCATCTGTAAAACCCTGAGATTCCATTTTACTAATTACTGCTGCGGTCACACTCAACAACAGTGAGCACGAGACGCCTTGTGGCAGGAAGGAACACAAGTCTAGCCAGGTGCTACTCAGGAGGCTGAGGCAGGAAGGTTCAAGGCCAGGCAGGAAAAATTAGTAAGACCCCGTCTCAAAATTTAAAAAAAAAGGAAAAAAGGCTGTAGTTCGGCACTCCCTTGGCTCAATCCCCAGTACCCCTCACAAAATAAATAAATAAATAAAAATAAAAATTACAGGCAGGCCTGGATTAGGGCGGTGGCAGCTAGAAAAATGTGTTTAAAATTAAGACAGGGTGGGGCCACCATTTCTTTGTCTGGAAGACTAAGGGGGAAAAATACACAAAAGACTGGAACTGGTTCTCAGAAGACAAAAGAGCCAGAATTCCCCAAATGTTTATTTTGGAGACTCAGCCCCAATCCACAATGTACTTTTCTAACTACGAAAATTACCAGAAGAAAAAGCATTATTATTCTTACATTCAAAGCTTCATCCTTACTGGTGAGGGACAATGGCCCCATTTTTACTTTCATTAGTATTGCCACTGTAATTGGGCTTTAAAATTATATTCATGTTTAAATAATGTAAAATAGAAGGGGCCTTGTAACCGACAAGCTCCCTGGAAGCAAAACTTCCGTAAGTCTGTCGTGTTTACTTCATTTTAGTGGTGGAAGAGTCACCAAGTTATTGACAGAAAGATTACACTACAGAAGGATGTGAGGACTGGCACAGATTTCTAGAACTAAATACGAGCCTTAAAAGTTTCCATCTACAGTGAGATGGTTTATTTTCCCCATCTAGAGTCAATGACAACAGCTTGTATTAATCAAAGGGTGGAAGGGGCAGATGTGGTAAGCAAAAATAAACATGCAAAGGAAAGATTATTCTCACTATAACCAAAGACAGGCAATCAAAGAAAACATAAGAAACCATTTTGTGCTGTTAACAATATCCAAGAACTATGTCAAGGCTGGCTCAGGTAAAAGTGAGTTGAATTCACCCTCTCTCACACAAGCACGCACTCACACTCACTACTACCGACGCTGAAATCTGTGCCCTCCTTGTGGAAAACAATACATCTGTATCAAGAACGCTGCAGACACATTTGAACAAAGGAACTCGTTGACAGACACTTTCCTAATAATTCAACCAAGAAACACTATTCTTAAAAACTGTTTTATTGTTGTTGTAAGCTATAAAAAGCTGGAACAGAAATCATTTGGAAGTTCAATAAGATACTGGTTTTACAGGTTATAATGATTGCAGTGTGGCCATTTAAAATGATGGTGGTAGAAACACAGGAAATGCTTTCTATATTAAACATAGGGCGGGGGAGGCAGAGATCAAAATTGTGTCCTACTGTACAGCTTTGTAAGTCGCGCTTGTGGAGCTGGGGCTGGAGCTCAGCGGCAGAGGGCTTAGCGTGATCAAGGCCCTGGGTTCAATGCTTGGCATCACAATACAAAATAAGTGAATAAATGTGTATCTTTTTTTTTTTTTCTGGCAGTATGGTGTGGAGTGAACCCAAGAACATTCTACCACTGAGCTACATCCCCAGCTCTTTTATTTTTGTGTTTTGAGACAAGATGTTACTATTGGTAAATTGCCCAGGCTGACCTAAAACTGTTTTTTTGTTTATTTATTTTGGGGATAGGGTCTCAACTATGTAGTTCAGATTGGCCTTGAACTTACTGTGTAGCCCAGGTTGGCCTCAAATTCATGGCAACCCTCCTGCCTCAGCCTCCCAAAGTGCTGGGATTATAGGTTGTGGACCACTGTGCCTGGTTTGGCCTCAAGCTTTCAACCCTCCTGCTACGTCAGCCTCCTAAATAGCTAGGATTCTAGGCTAAAACCTCTATTTTGGGAAAGAATATTTGTACTGAAAGAAGAGTCATAATTCTCTGACCTTCTTTCTAAAACAATAAGCAACTGATAATAATTAACCACCCCTTTTATCTAGACTATTGAGCAGCTGCTTACACATTGGGGTACATTTCCGGAAATCCTTACAACACACCTAAAAGGAAGTGATTATCCCCATTCTCTGGGCTTGGAAAAATTAGGTGACTCTTCCAGGGTGACACAGTATGAATTCAAGCAGGTTTATTCATTCCCAAATCTCTTATGAGTTGTCACAGTGCTGTACAAAGTGGGAGAAGAAGTTGCCTCTGAGTATTAGGATTATGCTCACTCCAGAGGTCCGGTGACAAAGATGACTTAAATTAGAAATTTTCCTTAGTGATCTCACCCAACCTTGCTTTAGTGACCCAACTCCAAAGCTGTGGCTTCTACTAAAAACATAAATACAGCTCAGTATCCCTTTCAATGGACCCTGTACGGTCAAATATGTCACATCAAGTATGAGTAGGGTGCTTGATTCCTTTCCTAGACTGTCCATGGACCCTGTATGCCCGACACCGTTCAAGAGACTCTAACTTCCCTTTTCACCCAAAAGTTAACACCTTCGCAGACGCCAGATCCCTGAGGACTAAGGGATGAGGCCACATCTGATATTTAATCACTATCTCCTTGGCTATATTTAAACTCAGCTTAGATTACAAACTCTTCCCAGACAGCAGAGTTCATAGCCCAAGTTTTGGGCCAAGATGACACTTCAAACATATGGTTAATATTTTATATGTCCCTTGGATACATCTGCATTGGGCTTGAAAGATCTGTGGTTTCCTACCAATAGTCAGCAAATCTGCTTGGGCGTTCAGAGTCTGAGCAATTCATAGGAGTATGTCCAAGTTTCTCCTACACATCTAGTAAGTTTAATTACTTTGGGTAATATTTCTGATACAAGATTTCTGAAGCTCTCAATGCTTTCCTGGGCTGACAGCGGTGAGCAGTTACAGAGGGCCAACGATATACTCTCTGCATTAGGCGCTGTGCTGAGCACTTACCTTGTATTATCTTACTTCATTTGTCTGGGGTCAATTATTATCCTCATTTTATAGATGAAGAAACTGACAAGAAGTTCTTTGCCCGAGGACATGCAGATGGTAACACAATTCTTTGTCACAGTCTGTAATTCTAATCACTACACTCATTGCTTTAATTGTACTTAATAACATCACCGTGCGGCACGCTGGTGAAAACATAATTAATTCAATTTCTATCTGGGAAAACAAATAACCAAGAGACATACAGTTAAATGTACATCGGGTCTCTAATTGGTGCCCAACAGTCTTGACTCTCTCATCTCTCCACTCAAGGGTTTACCAGTGTGGAAACTGAGGCAAGGGGAGGGCATAAAATGGAGTTTCTAGCCACAAACACCTATATACCCTTGCCAGAGAGTTTCCCCCAGCTTCTAGAGTCCAAGTCTCTACCTTTACAAAACACCCCTTTGCCCTCTGTACAATGGAAGGAAGTTGCCAGGGTGCATGCTCAGTTTCTCCCGGCCTCCTGCACTCTCCTTCCTGGCCGGGGCTGGCCCGGAGGTCTCCCCCAAGGTGCCCCCTGGCAGCCTGCTCCCCAGAACTCCTGTAGCAGCAGGACCCAGCAAGTCAGCTGCCATCTCGCTTAAATCCACTTTGGAGAACAACACTGTTTCAATTTGAAAAATGATGGCTTTCAAAGGTAACGCATATGCAGACTAGACCACTGCACCACCCAGCCGCCCTCCCTAGGAACTAAGAGTGACAGGCTGTGACTGCTGAAATTTGCACAGCTCATCAGGTTTGGGCTGATGCCATGGGGCTGGGACCCTCGAAGGACAGGGTGGTGGGACACTGAGCAGAGAGTAGGAACATTTTGCTAGCTTGCAGGCAGTGAGGAAGTGCATTATCTGCAGAGGATTCAAAAACTGCAAAACTGTGAAAGTCATCTGATTATATTATTTTTAATCACATGAAAGGGTGATGCCAGTGATAAAATACTCTCCCCCAAAGTCTGTTTGCTGTAGTTATTGCTCAGTTTTAATAAATATGCTTCAAATACACACTCTAAAAATTACTTACCCTTCAATACACACTAGTCCACAGAAGCTAGTTCCAAGAACACTTACTTTATTTCTGTCACACTCTGGGGCTCCTGAACTTTTTGTTGGTATTCAAAAATTTGGAGTGAAACATAGAGGGAATTTGTTGTTTAAGCCACTCGGTTTGTGGCATGAGGCTTCAATGTGTAGTTTTAAAATTTGAGGGGCTTTTAAAATTACTTAATCCCTACAAACAGCGGATGTTACTGTCAGGTACTGCAGATTTGTTACTCTGTGTCTACAATTCACAGTCTACCTTTCCCCAAGACTGAGTCCACAAAAGGAAACGCTTCTGTAACAAACTGCATAATTAGGACCCTAGTAGCCTGTTTTAGTTTCCTTCTTTTAATTCCTTGAAGGTAAAAGATGGTTTTCTTTGTTTGCAGCTTCCCTGGCTATAAGACTTATTTGTAGTGAATAAAGAAAAAAGTAGTATTTAACATAAACAAGCACAGGCTGCTCAAATGCAATGAGTGATGCTTTGTACAAACATCTATTTTGATTTGCATTTCAAGAGAAATCATACAAACATGAAACTCAATATTTATTAAAACAGCTTCAAAATACTGGGGGAGCAGGGTTCAGAGAAGTGTCAGTTAAATAAGTTTTCTACTTCACCTCTTTAAAAACCCTAGGAAAAATGTCAGTTAGTTTCAGAACTTTCAGCTGTGAGTATTTTCTCCTCTTAAATCAATATTTACTTCCCTTTAAAAACTTCTGTGTACCTTTCTGGGTGCAGCTGACAGTGAGGAAGGCTTGGATTTGATTAGCAAAACATGACCCACCTCCCCCCTATCCTCCCGGGCATATACAGTACAGCACGGAGAAAATATATACATATTTTGTATGCTGGAGTGAAGTAAAATATAAAACATCAACAAACATGTTTGAACATTTTTCTCTTCCACTCTTGCCCTTTTCCACAAACCCAGAATTTAACTTCCTATCTACAAAGTGAAAATGATTTGGATGCAGCTAAACTCAGATGATAAAAAAGTACTTCTTTAACCCTATTATTATCATAATATGACTTATAACTTTATCTTACTATTACTAATGTCATTACAAACACTTGTAATATTTAACATATGACTAACCTAAAAATTTCTCCCAAATTAATCTGATTTAGGTGAACGCACTCTGTGGACTGCTGAGTTGAGGTCAGGAAATTCGGTCCTTTATTCTGGAGACAGAACCAGCTGTCACTGTGGCCTGTGGGTCTGGGGAGGAAGCAGGCAGAGTTGTCCAGGTTACCTGCCCTCCTGTCCACCGCCTGCTGCCCACTCAGGCTCTCAGGAGTAATCCCTCAGCTGCCCATCAACAGAGCATGCCAGGAATACACTCCCAGCGAAGAGCAAAGCTAACTGACTGAACCTGGGATGGCAACATATTAACCCTCTTGGTTTCCTAGAGCGCTTTTTAGAAAGGAAGAAAATGGAATCAGTGTAAAAATAAAGAGAAAAGCATCAAGAATGACCAAGAGGCTTAAATAATTCACAAATGAACCACGTCAGGAATAAATCCAAAGTGCCTGGAGGCTGCACGACTGAAGAAAAACACTGAAAAGCCTTCAAATGTCACCTAGATTTGAACTTTACTTTAGGTACCTGGCGCTAATTAAAATCTTTCTGAAGCATGTTTTAAAAAGCACTCCAAGCAGATTGTGCATTAAATTTACATAATGTCATCTTTTTAAATATTTCAGAGTTGTGATGCCTGCTCTCTTGGCATATTCATCAATAAAAAGCTGAACCACACTCACGCACGCATGGCACAGCGGGCTTTTTGTTATCACTGAAAGCTCCAAAAGGGTTGCCATCACCGGCCTGGAGTTTCACACCTGCATTATTACATGGAAGGCAATGTCCGCTCTGGCTTTCCCACTAGAGACTTCACCCTCACTCAGGCCACCCTGGCCACACACAGGGACACTCACAGGGCCGAAAAGGCACTTTCCTCCTTTTCCAGATCCTCAGATCCCAATTTAATGGCTTTGTCATTTGCACTCAAACAACTTACTGCCCAAACTACTCTTCACATTCTGCCTCGTATTATGGTCGTTTGGTCTCTAACAGAGAAGTAAATCCTAAAGGCTCGGGACCATGTCCTGTTCCTCTTATTTCCCAGGTGGAGGTGTGGAAATGATAAGGGCTCCTGTCTGAAAATAGCAAAGACACACAGAGGAGCTAAAATCCCAGCTCGACCACCTAACCCCCAAATAGGACCGTGGGCAAAATGTGCATACTAAGCCTTATTCTCTCACATGTAAAATGTACATGGTGCCTGTTTGACAGGGTCCGCAGGAATCATTTTCCCCCTTCAGTCTAGGGATTGAACCTGGGGCCTCACACATGCTAGTGGTAGGCAAGCACTCGACCTCTGAGCCATACTTCCAACACCTCGTCCTTGGGAAACTTAATCTTATATAAAACTCTTAGCCCGGTGCACAGTATTTGGGATTCAGATATCTATGGAGTGAGGAATTCCAGGGGTGCATTTCATCAGAAATAAAATGAAACACATAGATAGCATAAAATCATCCCCCCCAATAAAACAGCTTATTGTGAACTATTGTAAGCCTGGAATAGTTGGAAACTGAAGTTTTCAGGCAAAATAACAGAGTAAGAAAATAAAAGTAATGGTATTTCACAGCTTGCAAAAGGTTTTCACATACCATTAAAGGATGTAATCTAAACAAGCCATTGAAAAATAGATGTTTTTGTTTTAGTCTCTGCAATATCTCTATCAGAAGTGTCTGACACATAGAAGACCTTTAAGAAAGAATTATCAAATAAACTGGGTGTGGTGGCACATGCTTGTCTCAAAATAAAAGAAAGAAAGAAAGAAAGAAAGAAAGAAAGAAAGAAAGAAAGAAAACCTACCAAATAAAGAATCGTGTTCAGAATTCAATGTTATATCCCAGTTCTTAGAGCCCTTAGGAAGCAGATGAACCCAAACTAGCAGGTCTCATCACCTGAATCCAAATCCTGCATTCTCCTCCCTTATCACACCATCTCCTGCCCCCATGGTAAGGTTTCAGAGAACTATGGTCATCAAAGACACCTGCTGTTTTCTAGGTGAAAATAACTTGAAGATCACAAGAAAGTTGAACACTAAAAGGACCCGAATTAAAACAAACAAAACAGTCCCCCCCTTTTTTTTTTTTTACCATCAAGGGAAGAGTTAAAGCATCAACGTTGTTTTAATGGCACTGGGGATTGAACCTAGAGCCCAGGGCAGTGATGGGGAACTTTTCAGAGCTTTCAATGGTAACAAGAGGCCCGCTGCCTGCCTCAGGTTCATCCCTGCTGGCCTACAGCCTTTGCGCTGAGCTACTCCCCCAGACATTTATTTATTTACTTACTTTTTATTTTGAAACATTCTCATCAAGTGACTAAACCGCGCAGCTGGCTCCAACTTCGAATTCTCCTACCCCGGCCTACCACAGGCTGAGGCGACAAGCGTCTGCCACCACACCCCGCCCTAACTACTTCAGGGCAGATTTTTGCTTTCCTCGACTTTTCATGGCTACATCATGATATGAACAAGTGAAACAAAATAAAAACCCGATGAAATGGAAGGATGTGCTGGCTGAGTCTGCTCTGCAGTACTGTGGGAAGGCAGGAGGGAGGAGGAGTATAGACGAATCGGCACCGGCCACAAGGGGTGCATTGTACTGTTGCTTCCATATTTGAAATCTTCCTCAATTAAAACAATAAACCCAAACTGGTCTTGCATAGGAACCTATGTGTTGACATATGCCACCATGGTGTGCAGGGCGGGTGTACTTGTCTGTAACACAGGCTCTCGGGGCACCACATGCCTCGGCCCCTCCTGAGAACACAGATATTAAGTATCTCAGATGTTAAATTAGCCTTTCCTTAGACAATGGGAAAAAGAAACACCTCTGAACATTTAGTGAAGTGTAAATGTTGCAGAAAACTACTCTAAGCTAAGGCTACTCTATCTGTACAGCATCTGAGGGAACATAGACGTCCTTTCACTCAGCAGGAATTTTTAGCATTACTTGGTTTTTGTGCATCATAAATTATTTTTCCTATTTCATTTTTTCTATTCGTACCTGTTTGCAGGACTGTTCTTACCCTTTATCACATTTAAATCTCCCCAACATGTGAGTAAATTATCTCCAATTCCCCCATTTCAAAGATGAGCAAACTGAGCCTAAGAAAGAGTACAGGGTTGCTCAAAGTCACACAATTGGTCACCATAGGGCTGGTGCAGAAATCAAGTCCAAGGTCATTTGCCAAGATCATTTCACTGTGTCATGGTATAGCATTCCTAGCGGGCATTCTAGCTACTGGCAAAGAACGCAGGACCCAGAAAGCTATGTGGGTTGAGGAAAAATTAAGTCATGTCACCATTCCTCAGTTTACCATCTGTAAAATGGGTAAAATAATAAATAGTGCCTGCCTTTTGTGGCTACTGCGAGGATGGAAAGATCCGATACACAGGAAGCTCATGGTACAGAACTTGACCCAAGAGAAGGTACAATAAATACTAGCTGTTGATAGTCTTCCCTGAGAGGCTCCAACAGGAGGAGGAAAAAAACATGTCACTAAACTGACACTTCAGAACGGCTAAAAAGTCGCTACAGCCCTTGCAGGGGCTCAAATTCCCCCTGAATCATTGATATCCAGGGAAACACCTAACTCGTAACCTACGTGCTCAGGCTGCAGGAAAATGTCACCCTAGTAGTGAAAGAGACATTAAATATTTTACTCTAGCAGCTGTTCAGGGCAAAGCAGCCTGCGGTGTATCCATTACCACTTTTGTCAGATCTCTTGAAATGCGTCACAAACCCCAAACTGGGGAATTTAAAATATAATGTAAGCCAATCACCTTATAGTCGGTATCTTTGCATAATGAATACACGTGGGACCTTTCAGAAAGAGAAAGTGTTATTTTTCAGAAACAGAAACTGTATCTGACACCTCTGCCACAATATCTATCTTGCCAACAATAGACACGTTACACCGGCCAGACAAAAATAGCCTCTGGTTGTTTACCAACAATGTGTAATTGTAAATTAGAGAACCCAGAGCTGAATGTGTTCATATAGTCACATATTAAGTCTCACTGGGACTGCTTTATGCCACCGTTCTTATGCCAGCATCCTATTTAAATAGTAACATGCATTATATAACCACATTGACATTCAGGGAAGCAAAGACTATAAGGAGACTGAGTCTTCTAAGTTTTTTTTTCCCAACCAGGACAAAAAAAAAAAAAAAACAAACCCAAGATAAAACGTCCTACGGTTTGGCAGTTTGACAACCACTGCTTGAGCAAGTCATTTCTTGATTATCTGAATGTTTAATGATTGATTTATTCATTATCTATAGATGCTAGGCAGTTTCTCTCCTGGTCAGCTGCTAGGCTGCACCTGTTTACACAGGTGAGCTCCTCAAGGGAGGTTTTAACTCCTACCTTCTTATAAAACGGGTAGTAGGAGCCAAAATTTTAACCATTTTCAGGCCTTAGAAACAGAGAATCCTGAATTCTCTCATGTTCTGTATGGAGTCACCGTAGCGGTGTTCTAATTCTACCGAAGCCCGAAATATAACATAATACACACCAGATACTGCCAAGGACAGAGGGCCACAGAGGACCCCCTGGCACTGGGTCACCCAGCTCCACACTCAGCGTGTGATCCGCCCGATACAACACTTGGGGCTGTGGAAATCACCAGCAGCTGTGCACTGCTAATCTCACCAACAGGATTTCATATTTAAATTTTGAATGTATTTAAAAGGTCTGTTGATTTTGCAAAAGCAAAACACATCCAGATTTCCAAATATTCTTCAACGGGAAATCTGGTGCTACCTGGGCAAGACAGCCATCAGTAAGAACTGGGTGGGGACTGCCTCTTGGGGCCACGTGCTCCCCAGCCGCCATGACCTCAGGCGCCTGAAGCCTCCCCAACCCTTGCAGGAATCTGAACTTGGCATCTCTCAGCCAAATGCCATTACCATTCCCAATTTAAAGATGAGGAAACTGAGGCTTTGAGGAAGTTATGTAATTTCTCAATGTCTACAAAGAGTAACAAGCTGAAACTGTAATCAAGCTGTTTCACCCTCAAACTGGTATTTTTAACCATCATGTTCTGTTGTTTGCTTGTCCCATTTTAGGGAGGGAACAAGCACACAGGAGGACAGAAGAGACGGAGGACAGAAGAGACACATGCTGATAACTTTCAAGATCTCTGTAAAAGAGAAGGTGTCTTGTAGGCCACTGGCGGCGCACAGCTCGCCGGAGAGGCAGCTCAATGGGACCCCACATCTGCAAGGACCTGACCGGTTCCCGTGAGACACCTGGGACCGCG
>PVJO010015276.1:0-45493 GCA_004026905.1 Hystrix cristata | reverse complement strand
CTTGCTACAGGACAAAGAAGTTGAGGTATAAATTCTAGGTATCCTCCCACATTTCTCTGTCATTATTTAAAGATCCTCCCAGGGATTTGATCTTTCGGGCACTCTCCGATATGGCTATCTACAGAAGGAGGCTACATGTTCTCCACAGGCAGAAGGAATCATCTGTTCCTGGGTAGAAGCCATCTTCAAGAGACCACGAGGGACAGAGGAAGGCCCTGACTAGGCCCTCTGCATGGAGAAGAATGTGGGCAGGCAGAAGGAATGCTTTGATTTCTTTAACAGACAGTCTCTAGTTCTGACTCCAACCTCAGTACTAAGGACCCCTGTGAGTTTGAGTCAATTACAGAAATTCCCTGAATCCCGGTTTTCTCATCTGCACAAGGTTTTTGTTAGAACAAGTATGTGAAACTTAGAAATAGGCTGAAGGATTACTAGATGTTCCTTCATTGCAGTGCTCAACTTGATTTTCTATTCATTGGGCTATTTCACAACTCTGTAGGAGCAGAGGTCAAGTTATAGATTTTGTCCTATAGAGATGCAAATATGTCTGTCTAATAGGATGAAGCCCACAAAGGTGACAGTTATGGTTTTCTTGGACATTTTCCCATTTTGTATCCAACCTAAATATCTTAACATTGCCTATAAACATGTAGTTCTTTCAAAATACTTTGGACAGGTTTCACTATGTTAATGGCTCTTTCATTATTGAATAGATAGAATAAAATATTTGACACACATTCATTTTATATTTACTTGAGACTTATGTATTTTTATGCTTTGAAAATTATACTTTTGCGGTTTTACAATCTTGTTTTAATCATGAAGCTGTCCCTTCTTGGCTTCCACCGAGTCACCATAGGCAAACCAATGGGTGCACAGTAAGCAGAGCCCCGACGCCCATGTGGCCACCTCCAAGGTCCTCACGGGCACCCAGGACCTGTCTCATAGGAGTTGAGTACTCAATGCTCTTGTGTTTGATCTCCAAGTCCCTTTTAGCTCTTTTTTTTGCTTCCAAATACCTTTTTTGAAAACAGAAGTAAACATCATGTGGACAAAGACCACCCAAGTGAGTTTAAACAGGTGATTTAGTCCAATTTTGCCACACAAAGGAGTCAGCACCATCGCTGTTTGTCAGAGACTGAAAAGTAGGCAGCAGAGTGGGAGACTTTACAGGGCAAAAAGGAAGCTTCTGCTTGCCCTGGTTGGGTGCTCTTAGCACTGGGAGGCTGAATGTGGCCTGACCAGAAACAGCCATTTTAGGGATTGGTTTGGGGCCCCATTCTTACATTAGTAGCTTTATAAGAAGAGAGAGACCTGAGCTGGAATGCTTGCTCTGTCTTACCACGTGACTCCCTGTGCTAGGCGATGATGCAGTGAGAAAGTCCTCCCAGATGTCATGCTCTTGGATTCCCCAGCTGCCAGAACTGTAAGACATGAATTTTCTCTCTTCATAAATTACCTGGTCTGTGATATTCAGCTATGGTCACAGAAAATGGACAAAGGCGCTACTGATTATTAAGTACTAACGTTTTGTGGCCAGTTGCTGCAGACGTTGTGGTTTGGCTTCCTTGCTTGGTTGTTGCAGACTTCAGATCAAAGTTCTATTTTTATATATGTGCTGGTCATTGTGCATTTGTGTACTCAGTCTCTCAATGGAGGGGTAAGTATATTGAGGTACAGGAGGTCCCATACTCAGGGGTTAAGATTCTATGTGTTTCCTGTGAATTCCAGCCTTAGCTTAGCTGTAAAGAGTCAATGTTCCTTTTGCTAATAAGAAAACAAATCCCAGGGGCCCAGACCAAGGACCAACAAGTAGCAACAACTAGGAGGGCCTGGCAGAAGAAATGGGAACTTATGAATGCACATGAACCATCTCACTGATTCCCCCAGATTCACAGAGACTTCAAAAGAGGCAATGAGAACTGAAGACAGACGGGTTGCTCGGAGTTGGCGAAAGTGTTGGTGTTTTTCAGATGGCTGAAACCCAAGGTTATGAACCTGACGTGAAGGGAGGTATGTTAATCAACTTTCCATTAGTGTAATAAATAACTAAAATAATCAACTTATGAAGAAGAAGTTTTGGGGGCTTTGGAGGTTTCAATTGATGGTTGGGCGGAACAGCTGCATTCAGGACTGCTTAGGCGAGGGAGCAGCGCCTCACAGCAGGGGCATGTTGTGTAGCAAACTGTTCAGCCTTGTGTCCCAAGGATGCAGAAAGGAGAGAGAGAAATAGGGAGAGATGGAGATCCTGGAGTCCCCTTCAAGGACATGTGTTGAATGATACCAAACTTTGCATGATACCTCAACTCTTAAAGGTTCCACTAAATCCTAATAGCACCAAGCTGAGGACCAAACCTTTAAAACTAAAGCTTTTGGTGGACATTCCAGTTCCAAGCTAAAGCAGGGAGTGGGATCTACACTTAGACTTGGCTATCTTGCCTTGGACCAGCCATGTTCCTTTTACAGGAATCTGCAAACAGCCCTTCAAGTCAGGGCTTGGTTTCATATCTTCTATGAAAACAGCATTACGAACAGAGCAGAAATAGCTGTGGACTGCCTTGGGGATGGATCAAAAGGCTCTTTGATCAGTCATTCCACTCACGAGAGTCTATCCTTAAACCAGGGATGGTAATAAAAGTAATTTAACAGACATCTATAATTAATTTGTTACACTTTTCCTGCTGCTGGCAAATCATACTATTTTAGAAAAGTTCGTGGAATTAATCTCCCAGAAGAGAGATGAGATGGAAAGCCTTCAGAAATAAATGGTTTTGTTTACTCCCAAATATGTGAGTTTTAAAAGCTAATTTTGGCTATAGGTCAGGGATAATTTAGCGCTTCAGCCTTTAAGAAGGCTGTGTAAGTCAAAGATCTTCTTCTTCCCACCAAATACACAGAATATCTGTAAGTTTTTTTTCCTTCTCAGATGGTTCCTATGATCTGTTAAAGGCAACAGATCATTTTTTTCCAACATGAAAATAACACAAAAGTAAGAGATATTAGAAAAAAGAGTATAGTTATTTACTCAGTGAATCTAGAGAATAAAAAAAATCTTGTGCTTTCTTGATATAAGTATAATTTAAATGCTTCACAAATTATTTAAATGACAAAAGTATATGCTCATTAAGATCAGAGGTGACCAAAGTTCCTGCAGACTGCTCAGTCAGGTGACCAAATGATCCCTGTTTGTCTGGGAATTTCCTGGTGCTAGCACTGAAAGTCTTCTGTTCTGAAAATCTCCTGTAGACCTGGGCAAACTGGGACTGTTGGTCAGCACACCTAAGGTTTCAAAAGATTTGACGTTAAGTGGATTCAGTTTTGAAAAATTATAAGTGGAACTGAGTAAAGAGGAGGCCTATGATGGAAAATAAATTTCCAAAATATGACATAGGAAAATTGACATGAGAAATACAGGAATCAGCGGAAGCACACACTGCACATGTTTCCCAGGATGGGAAGTTTGAAGAAGTCATGTAGTGGTTGCCTCTCTTACTACCCAGCTAGTGGTCTGGGATAAAGTGAAACATGACTCAGATGCTTTGATCATCCTGTATGCCTCTCCTATTCCACTGTTTATGTTTGTTTCTAAGAACATCTAGAGTAACATTCTTGAAGTGTGTTGCCTGGACCAGCATCAAGAGTATCACTGATCACTTACTAGAAATGCAAACTCTCAGCCCCAGAGTTACACTGCCAGAAACTCTAAGGAGCATGGGGCATTCTGGTACATGCTATGTGTTGAGAACTGGTGACTGAAGGCTATCATTCCTAACTTTTTTCACATCATTGAATACATAAAAACCAAAGGTTTAAATTTAGCATATGGAGCACAGCAAAAGAAACCACCAACAGAGCAAAGAGACAACCCACAGAGTGGGAAAAATTTTTTGCCAGCTATTCCTCCAACAAAGGACTAATATCTCGAATATATAAAGAACACAAAAAAATCAGACCACCAAAATTTAAAGACCCAATCCAAAAATGGGCAGCTGAAATGGACACTTCTCAGGTCAAGAAGTAGAAACAGCAAATAAACATATGAAAAAAAGTTCAACATCACTGGTCATTCGAGAGATGCACATTAAAACAACACTGAGATTCTATCTCACTCCAGAAAGAATGGCTATTATCAATAAATCAGCCAATAACAAATGCTGGAGGGGCTGTGAGGAAAAAGTAACCCTTCCCCACTGTTGTTAGAAGTGCAGACTGGTGCAACCACAATGGAAATCAATGTGGAGATTCCTCACAAAAATAGGACTAGAAGTTCCATTTGACCCAGCTATTCCCCTTCTTGGTGTCTTCTCATAAGAGTTAAAAGCAGCATACCACAGCAATATATGCACACCCATGTTTATAGTAGCACAGTTTGTAACAGCTAAATTTTGAAAACAGCCCAATGTTCATCAACTGTAAATGGATAAAGAAAATGTGGTTTTTTAATACAGTGGAGTACTTACTACTCTGCCATAAAGAATGATAAGCTTGAGATATTTCTAGGTAAATGGATACATCTTGAGACAATACTCTTAAGTGAAATAAATCAGACACACACGTTTAAATACTGCATTATTTCTCTGGTGTGAGAAACTGAAAGTGTAAATAAAGACTAAAATGTACCATATTGGGAAAGGAATGAAATTGTTCAAATGGGAAGAGGAACAGGGGAGGGGTAGTGAGAAAGGAATGGAGGGACAAGAGAAATAAGGAATAGAAGGAAAAAATGGAAACAAAGGTTTTGTAAATAAGGAGGGAGGGAGGGGTGAAGGAAGGGGAGGGGTAATGGGAAAAAAGAGAAGCAGCAAGAGATATCATGTACAGGTACAAATCTCTTATGATGAATGTTATCACTACGTATATCTAAAATGTACCATTACAATAAAATTTTAAAAAATAAATTTAGCATATGGAACAAATTGATGAGGCTACTTGGGCTATAGCAAGGGGCTAAAGTGTCACTTTCTCAGCACGCCTGTACAACATCCATGACACACAACTGCACACCATACATGAGATAGGCCTGCACATTAGATGAGAAGGAAATAAATGGCTATACCTACATCTTCCATATGCTGGCCACTCTTTCTCACTTGTGATATCAGCTACAGTGGCACAGACTGTGTATCGCTTATCCAAAATGCTGGAGACCAGAAGTATTTCAGATTTCATTTTTAAAATTTTAGAATATTTGCATGTACATAATAAGATATCTTGGGATAAGACCCAAGTCTAAACACAAAATTCACTTATGTTCATATGTACTGTATACAATAGCCTGAAGGCAATTTTATACAATAATTTTGAATAGTATTGTGCATGAAACAAAGTTTCACGGTGTGGAATTTTCCACTTCTGGCATCATGTCAGCACTCACGAAGTTCTAGATTTTGGATTTTGGATTTTGGGGTCAGGAATGCTTAACCTATATTTGTGACCAGTAATGGAGTCATTCATGGATCTGATGCTGCTGAAGATTGTAGTAAAGCATCTTCAAAATTCCCTGGGTAGACAAACAATAAAACTAAAGGCAATCAAAGTAATAGATCTTTGTTTCAAGTATGTTTACAGAAACAGACACTCTGGCTTCTGGGGAATCCTTCTGAGCTAATTTAGGTAAGACATTGCAAGAATGGACCAGTAGACCAGGTGAGTCACGCTTTGGTGTTTTGGCATATTACACTGCAAACTTTTCTGTTTAATCTAATAGATTCTATTTTGTGTTTTTAGAAAAGAGAGTGGAGTTATCATCTTTTTTTAAATTTCACGTAAAGTGTTCTGGAGGGGTTGTTTTACTCTTCAGAAAGGCTTAGGCTTAGTTCCACTGACAACCATAAGCCAATGGAAGACTCTGGCAAGGATTTCCACTGTCCAAAAGATCGGAACAACAATTCAACATAGCTCTCAGTTTCTTGTTGTAAGGATCTCAACTCCATAGAAGAATGAATTATTTGAATAAACTAAGATGTAATTCAAGATGGATAATGTTAATATTTTAGCCAACACATGGGGAATTATGCAGAAAATAATTGACTTTAAACTAAAATTTTAGGTATTTTCACATTGAAAAGTATCCAGAGAGAGATCTTAAATTTCAACAGCTACAGCAGAACCCTTCCAGAGAGACGTGGGTTTATTTAGTGCAGGGCTTTGTGAAGATTTATGTCACTCAGATCCGTAACAGACACTTTCTCCAACTTGAAGCATTTAGGGCCATTTAAAATCATTCAGCTATGAATGAAATTGGACAAAAAAGTCTGTCCAATTAGGAATAACTTCCAAAACATTCTTTTCTTTTCAAGCATCAAAACAATATTTTCAAAGTCTCAGGAGAACACACATATAATGCAGGGTACCGATTGTTTTAGCATCTAAATTAATTCAATTGTGAGAAACCTGTGCTTCCACAATTTTTGCTTTTTCACATCAAGTTGATGTGGTGGCTGTCTCCGAGTTACCCTAACGCTGAAGACTTCACACAAAGTCAAAGAAGTGCACAGAGAAGTTTCTGCAAAAGTGCTTCCAAAGCTGCTCTCTTGTTTAATATACTGGCTTTTGTAATTTTTTCCTTAATTGGGAGTATTTTATGGGTATAGTATTGATAAAAAATATTTTTAGTAGGAATATGGTTTTATTTAAACTTACTTGAAAGATACAGAAATTTTTGAGCATGTGGGACTTCAACAAAATTTTCACTTGAAACCTGCCTTCTATAAATAAATATAGCAACAGTCAGCAAATATTCTGTGCAGAATTTGTCTTTCATGTACATGCCATTCGTGTGTGTCTGCCTGGTGTGATCCGGAGTGCTCGGAGGACGCTTCCCTCCTTCTCTCTGCTAAACGTACTTGAGCTTCTGCTGTGTGCACTGGATGGATAGGAAAAGGGAAGGAAAGGGTCTCTTAAAATCAACCTTTTCAAAATGTAAATATGCTGGAAGAATTAAGTAATTTAGACTAAGGTATAGGCAACTTTTTAGAGGTGCTTTCTTCTCCAAGGGAAAGACCCAGGATAAAAGAGAAAGATCCTCAGTAAAGGAGGGAGGAAAGGTGGCTAAAATGCCAACTTCCCAACTTTGTTCAAGGACCCGACTGACCAGGCACAGCTAAACTAGCACAAGGCATGTGCTACTTTCACAAGGCAATCCATCCCCACGAGATGATAATAGGGCTGCTGCTGCAGCTGCCAGAACTGTAGGAGCATTAAATACAGTAACGGACTAGGAAACACACTGTTCCATTGTCTCCTCTGACTCTTAGAAAACTCTCTGCAATGTGTACTGTCATCACTCCACTTAGAAGATGAAGAAGCCAAGTAGTGTTTGAAGCAATAAACAACTTACTTCACCATGTACAAGAAATAAATGGTAAAACCAGAAAGGGACTTGGTGTTCTGAGTACACGTGTACTACCCTGCCGGAAAGCTGAGTCCGCCCCTCCCTGGGAGCTGCTTCAGGAGCATGTAGTGACTGGCTGAGCTCTAAGAAAATTTCAAAGTCCACAGTCAACAGTCGATTTGATTTCGAATCAGAATACACCCCAAATTGCGATGGATAGTTTTCTGTTCTAGAAAATTCCAGACTAGTTATAAAACCCTTGATTCAACCCAGACCTCATAGAATTTGCCCTGCCTCTGGCCCTCTTCTGAGAAGCTGTTATTTCCTGGTTCTGCAGATCCAAACTCATTTGGAAACAGGTGACATAGTTCTCTGGAATGGGCACTTCTAAGCTCAGTCTTCAGCATGATGCAGGATTTTGTGGTACTCACAGACGTACAGTATAAGCCCCTGTTTGCAGATTTGGATGGGGTTTTACCAGGAAAAGTCAAACAAAGAACCGGAGCTATTTTCAAAAGCAAAAACTTTAGCTGAATGATTCTGATGTCCTACGATGTTCTCATTAGCCAAATAATTGTCCAACTCCTGACCCTTTCTCACTGTGACAATTTTTTAAATTGCATCCACCTTGAGAGTTTATTTCACTGGGAACAACTGTGAACAGCCTGGCAGCAATATGGCCCTCAGAAGAAACACCAATTTTCACATTCAAAAACATCCCTGAACAAAAACATCCTTAATCCCCACAGGCCATGGTCACATGTGCATTCTTTATTTCTTTGAAGGAGCATTCCTGTTACCAAATACAAACGTGGAACCAAAGCTCCCTGTCTTTCTTTTAATCCATGCCCTCCCATCATGCAATACTCATTCGGGGATTCTTGCAGGGTGGGATGGAAAATGAGCAGAAAAGCTACAGTGCTTAATTCAAGGACCACACTCCTCCCTCTGCAGGAACCCAACCCTTTTTCTCACACGTGTGCTGTGAAGAATAACTAACGAATGATCATAAACCACCCGGACAACACAGAGTGCAGTATAAATAACGGATCCTATTTTTCTCCCATGTCTTTCCTTCCATTTTATACTGAGCAGAGAGAAACTGGGTTTATATCTGGTCTCTCTTGCATGGTCCCTGCGGCTTTTTTGTAACAAAGGCCCCTCCTGAGCCAATACTCATATCAAGCGACACATGCTCGTGTTCTGTGGATAGTGCTGTAGTAGACGAGGTTGCTACATGCGAGTCTACCTTGTATGGTATTGCTCTGTGGTATTGTAATTGTGAATATGTGAAGAATAAGCTAATGAGAGGCAGGCTCAAAAATGCATTTCTGCTTCACAGAAGCAGCCACGGAGGACAAGAAAAATCCAGGACAGTTTGGTATTGGGTGTCTGACACTGTTAGAATCAAAGCTGCTGTTTCTCCAGGATCCTTTTGCAGGAAAAGAGAACACTGTTTGGGGCTAGCTATCTTATTAAACAATAAAAGACTTTTAGAACATCATAGAAATGTAAGTTCATTCAGTCTTTTGTGCAGGCAGGGAAGTAAAGAGAGCAGAAAATGAATCACAGAAACCATTTGGTGGCGACTCAGGTAAACGCCCGTCTGTAAGCCTCAGAGTTACAACTCTCATTGGTGATAGGACCCTGTTACTACCAGGGAGCTATAAGAGGAAAAAGAAGTTCTTTGTTTTAGCTTTCAGATATTTATTTTAAACTACACAGAGGCCACAATTGAGATGAAGATTCTGGGGTATCTCCTCAATGCTATGCAATTCATCCCAGGTCTGTAATAGCTATGGGACCTTCATTTAAGTCTGTGTCATTACTTTTGGTTTCAGCTTCAAAATGTAAAGAACTTGAGAGTGAACATTTTCATTCTTACAGGTAAAATACAAAATCGCTAGTGAAAGTGAAATTCAACTTCTTTTGGGTGCTGAAATTACAAGGCAAACTGTGACACCCTCCCACCCAATGTGGAGAGACAGCTAGACTGGCTTATCTGGAGCAGAAGCTGCTGGAGCCACAAACCGAGAGGAATACTTAAACAGAAAGTTTCGTGAATTGGTGGTGGCTGGGGCTAACTGGCGTCAAAATGGGAAACTCCTGGGAGCAGTGTATTGGCGGTGGTGGTGGTGGTGGCTTTTTGGCTTGTGTGTTGAAGAAGTCTACTAGACCCTCATAGCAACACTTCCAGAAAGAATCCCTCATGACACTGGAAGGGCGGAAGGGAGAGGGAATCACTGTGAAATGCACACAGAGGCTTCCACATAACAAAGTCCACTTGCCAAGGAAAGGAAGGAGAAATACCTGTGAAAGTCACAGCCAAAATGCAGGCCCATGAAAACACTGAGATTTATTAGAAATGCACAGAATACGCCCCTGGCCATTGCCACGTCATCACATCCCCTGGGCTTTAAAATAAGAGCTGGAGGTGATGGCTGGACTGCGAGACACAGACTCTTCGGGAAGGAGGGACTCAGGGAAGAATGAAGTCAAGCAGGAAAATCCAGACAAAGACTCTAGACAAATGTGAAGCCTCTGGCATCTGTAGGTGCACCAGACTTTAAGCACAGCCTTATTCCTGGCTTGCTTAACAAACATCCTTATGCTACAAGCCTACTTGACTTCAATTTCTATTACCTAACACACCATGTCCATCATTCAATAAGAATTTTCAAGGCATTCCAAAATACAAAACAAGCAAACGACACAAGAAATACCCCCAACACTGCACAGTCTGACTAGATCAAGAAAGCATCAATGGTGGGCTTCAGATGTGACATAGGTGCTGGGATTGCCAAACTTAAGATTTAAAATAATCAAGATTAATATGTTAAGATGTTTAATATAGATGTAGATGATGTGCAAGAAGGAGCATATGGGTAGTAGAGAAAGAGAGAGGAAAACTCTGAGAATCAAAAGGAAATGCTGGAAATCAAAAAAGTATGTAACAGAAATGAAGACTGCTGTCTATAGGGCGAAGAAAGAATCAGCTGCACTGAAAGTATGTCAGTGGAAACTTCCCAAAATGAAATGCAGCGAGGAAAAAAATATACATATATATCTCAACATAACCCACATAGAACATCCAGAAGCTGCGGGACAATTTGTAAAAGTTGCTAACATATGCATAACTGGAATAAAAGAAGGAAAATAGACAAAAAGAAATATTTGAAGGAATAATGACTGAAGGCTTTCCAAAATGAATGACTGATACAAAACCAGAGATCGAGAAAGTTTAGAGGACACCAAGTAGTATAAACACCAAAACCAAACAGCTGTAGAAAGTTAAAGACAAGGAGAAAATATCAAAAGACACAGGAGGCTAAGGGGACCTTTCTACAGAGAAATGGGGTAAGAATTAAAGTGGCCTGCTCACTTGAACCCATGCAAATAAGGAGAGTAGAGTGAAAGACTTAACGCTTTGTGGATTGAATATTTGCATCCCAACCAAATTCACATGCTGCAATGGTAACTCCCAGTATAGATATATTTGTAGAGGGAGCCTCTAAGGAAGTAAGTAAGGTTAAATAAGGCCATAAAGGAAAGTCCTTGACCTGGTAGGATTAGTGTTCTTATAAAAAGAGCAAATAGAGCCCCTGCCTCCATGCACTGAGGAAAGGTTACAGGAGGACATAATGAGAAGGCAGCCATCTGCCAGCCAGGAAGAGCCCTCAACAGAAAGCAAATTGGCCAGGACCTTGATTTTAGATTTCTAGCCTTTAAAACTATGAGGAAATAAACTGCTGTTGTTTAAATCACCAAATCTATGGTGTTTTGTTATGGCAGTCTGAGCAGACTAACACAGTATTACAAAACCAAACGACAAAAATAAAAAGCCCCACCAATCTAGAATATTATATTCAGTGGAGAGAAGAAGAAAAGTGAAGAAGAAATATTTTATCAAACTCTGAGAGAATTCAATAATAGTATATGGATGAATGACATGAATGACAGCAATGTCACAATAGACGGAAATAAAGAATCAAGACTATCTCATTTTATGTATTTGTACTACTTGTGAAGTAGTATAGTGTTATTTAAAGGTGGAGTCATGTTAATTAAAAACGTGGGTCCAAAAGTTGGGTATAGTGGCTCACTTTTGTAATCCCAGCACTCTGGGGGCCGAGGCAGGAAGATAGAGAAATTGAGGTCAGCTTGGGCAACTTAGGAAGACCTCAAGAAAGAAAGAAAGAAAAAAAGAAAGAAAGAAAGAGAAGGAGAGAGAGAAAAAGAGAGGCTGACAAGGGAAGAGGAGGAGAAAGAAAGAAGAAAAGAAGGAAAAAACAAAGAAAGAAGAGCAGGAGGATGAAAAGGAAGGGAGGGAGGGGGAGAGGGAGGGGGAGAGAATGAAGGAAATAAAAAAGGGAAGAAAGGAAGCATGAAAGAAATAGAAGAAAATAAAGATTGTAAATTTAGGGTAGCCACTGAAATTTTTGAATTATAATTGATATTTTAAGTGAGGTGGTTAAATGGAATGATATAAAAATGTTTATTTAAAACCAGAGAAGGCAAAAAACTTCTGGTGGTGGGAAAAGGAAGAACAAATGTAATGAATAGAAAACAGAGGCCTGGTAAATATAACCCAACCACATCAACAATTACTTCAAATGTAAATGGCCTGTAAATACAAATTAAAAAGAGATTGTCAGATTGGATGTAAAACAATTTCCACCTACATGTTGTGTATAAGAAAACCACTTTATGGCAGGAAAAAAAAAAAAAAAGAAAACCACTGTACATAGAAAGACTCAATTTGAAAGAAAGGAAATGGAAGAAGGTATGCCAAGCCAATCCTAATACCAAAAAAGCTGCAGTGGTGAATTTATTTCAGACTAGTCAGATTAAAATACAGAAATGCTTCTCAGGGGTAGAGATAGGTACATAATTATAAAGGGGACAATTCTCCAAGAAGACACATAATATTAAAAGTTTATGCACCTATAAAGAGAGCACCAAACTCCATGGAGTAAAAACTGAAAGACTATAAAGAGAAACAGACAAATCCATTGTAGTTGTAGTCAAATACACCTATGCATTTTTAGTTCCAAATTCCCACTTTTCATTGCCGATTGTTAGGCAGCCACTGGCTTTGTATTGTCACCTTTTATCTTGAAATCTCATTATTTCCATTAGGTTTTTGTTAATTCTTTCAAATATTCTACATAGATCATTCATATCAGCAAACTAGGAACAATTTTATTTTTTCTTTCCTTGCTATAGATCTTCTTTCTTGTTTTGTATCTTATAGCTAGGACATCCAGCATGCTGTTGAATAGAAATGATGAGATGAAATCTTTGCCTTGTTCCTGATGTTAGAAGGAAAGTATGATATTATCTGTAGCTTTTATGTAGGTGTTTTTGGTGAAGTTCTCTCTAATCCTAAACTGTTGAGGAGCTTGCTTTCTTTCTTTTTTCTTTCTCTGTCTCCTTTTTTTTTTTTTTTACAATGATTCAGTGTTTGATTTTGTCAAATAACTTTCTCAGTATCAATTGTTACAATCTCTATTTAGCCTGTAGATAAGGTGGATCACATTGATTTTATTTGACAATTGAACCAACTCTGCATACTTCAGATAAATCCAAATTGATCATGATAGCTAATTTTTGTATGTTACATTTGTTTCATCAATATTTTCCTGACAGCATAAATGTTTGTTAGAATTCACTAGTAAACACATCTGAGTCTAGTCTTCATTTTCTAGAAAACTGTTAATATTAATTCAAGTTATTTGATAGACATAGGACTATTGTGTTTATCCATTTTTCAAAGCACATTTTAGAAGTTTATCTTTCAAGAAATTGGTCCACTTAACGTAAGTTATCAAATCTATGTGTGTAAAACTCTGTTCCTAATAGTCATTTATTATCCTATAAATGTATAAAGGTGCAACAGTGATGAGCTTTCCTTCATCTCTGATGTTGTGACTGTATGTCTTTTTTTCCATAATTATCCTGGAAAGAGATTTATCAATTTTATTGATCTTTTTGAGGAGCCAGATTTTTATTTCATCGATTTTCTCTATTGTTTTGTGTTTTCATTTTATGGACTTTTGCTCTAATTTTTATTATTTCTTTCTTTTTGCTTCCTATAGCTTTAAATTGTACTTCTCTCTTTATGTTTCAATAGCAGACCTTTAGCTTATAGGCTTTAGATTCTTCTTTCTAACATTCAGTTAATATAAATATTAACTATATAATATGGTTGTACATACCATTGCATATACACAAATATCTAAATTTAACAACCCATTTATTGGCTCCACATTCAAAATACTACACAGTTTTGATGGAGTAAATCAAAGAAGGCATAAATAAGGGTCCATTCCTTGACTTGAAGACTATTATTCAGACAATAATTCTTCCCAACTAGATACATAGCTTCAATATAATCCTAATCAAAATCTTAGCAAGATATTTTATAGATATTGACAAACTAGTTCCAAAGTTTATACAGAAAAGAAAAATGAGGATACTGGAAAGAACTTAGCAGGAGGGCTCAGAATACTGGGCTTTGAGACTTTCTATACAGCTGCAGAAATTAAGACAACATGGTAGTGGCAAAGGAATGGACACGTAGACTAATGAAACAGAAAGGTTTAACAGATATAGTTGATTGTTCTTTGACAAAGATACAAAGGTAATTCAATAGAGAGAAGTGGATTTTTTGTTTGTTTGTTTGTTCAGGAATTGTTATTCACATAGTCATGAATTTTAAGTCATTTTTTCTTCTCTTTTTATTAGTATATGTTTGGGATATATAATAATCACATTCCCCATGGGGAACTTGTACATATCCAGATCCCACTTTGTAGTATATATACATGATGGAGTATTACTCAGTCAGAAAGAAGGCCAAATTTGAGTCATTTGTAGGAAAATGAATGTACCTTGGGACCATAATGATAATTGAACTTAATCAAACAAAGGTTATAAATCACATGATTTTTTATATGAGAAACTCAAAGTATAAATAACCTAGGAGTAAAATAAAAATATGTAGTAGGAAACAGAGAAATAGACTCTACAAGAGTAAAAAAGGGTTTTCAACCTTTGATGTGGGAACAAGTGGGTCTCTCAGTAAAAAGTGAACCCAGGGTCTAGGGTGTAGCTCAGTGATAGTGCGCTTGTCTAGCATTTGAGAGGCCCTGGGTTAGATCCCCAGTGCTGCCAAAGGACAAATAAAGAAATAAATAATAAATAGATAAGTGGGGGAAAAAGAAATGAAAAGGAATCCAGAAAGGATTCTCAAAAGTCATCTCAAAATGTATCATAGATCTAAATATAAAAGGGAAAACTATGTTTTTTAGAGAGACAATTCATATGACCTTGGATTTAGTGTTGATTTTTGTAGACAACACCAAAAGCATAATATGTAAAAGAAAAAAAATCAGTGACTATATTTTATCAAAATTTTTTTTAAAACATTGCTATACAAGAGACATAGTTAAGAAAGTAGAAAGATAAACCATAGCTTGGAAGGCAATGTTTGTAAAATACAGCTAATAAAGGATTTGTATTTGTAATACACAAGAACTGTTAAAACTCAGTAAGAAAAATAAGCTACTGCAAAAAATGGGCAAAAGATCTGAACAGACACCTCCCCAATAAAGATATAAAGATGGCAAATAAGCACATGAAAAGATGCTAAACATCATCTGTCATCAGCGAAGTGCAAATTTAAATAACTACCGAGTAACACTACATACCTACATCCGTAGGAATGACTAAGATCCAAAAAAACTGACACCAGCAGTTGCTGGCAAAGAGGCAGAGAAACAAGAAGTCTCATTCACTGCTGCAGCGCTTAAAAATGCTATAGTCACTCTGGAAAGTTTACAGTTTCTTACAAAGTTAAAATAGGCTTACCATATGCTCCAAGAATCACGCTCCTAGGTATTTACCCAACTGATGTAAGAACTCACGCCCATACTAAGCCAGCAAGCATGAGGATGTTTATAGCTGCTTTACTCAACAGCCCCACAAACTGAAAGCGACCAAACTGCCCTTCAGTAGGTGAATGGATGAACAAACTGTGGCCCAGACAATGGGAAACTCCAGCAAGAAACAACGAGCCATCAAGCTGCGGAAGGGCAGTTATTAGTCACACGCAGTCATGCGAACACTTGCAGTATGGCTAGTGTAAGTGAGAAAACTAATTCTATATTTCATTTAATTTCACTTAAAATATCCACACTTGTCTAGTGGCTGCCAAATCAGGCAGCCCATCTTCACACATTAAATTCTACTCCTCACCTCCTGAATCGTTCTCTATCCCTGATCTAGTGGCTTTTTCCTTCTCTCTTTGTCTCTCTCACCAGGATCAACTTAGCCTTCCTCTAAAAGTTTGTATTTGATGGTCTGTCTTGGTGGGAAGTGAGGATCTGGGACAGGGAGAGTGGCAGTAGGGAGAGAGGTTTACTAACACACGGTACTTTCTTTTTGTAAATAGTCCTAGACTGTGCTAAGCAGTCTGTGTGAATTTTTAAAAAATTCTTATGAAATCTTTTATCCGTGTACCATTTTCCTTATTGACATTTTATAGATGAGGCATCCGATGGGCAGAAAGGCTGGCAACATTCACACAGACAGGAAAGTGTGGGAGCAGGCCACGGTCATGCTGTAAACAACTATATTCTGCAACAGAGATGCTCTTTGGTTTGGGGTTGGGTTATGTCCCCAAAAGCAAATATGTTAAGTTGAAAATGCATTTAAAACCCACAGTGTGCTGAGCACCATGACATGGTGACATGGCACACCGTAGAGCATCGATCGCTTCCCTTTCTGATTTGCATCTTGCTGCCCCTCCCAGGAACACAAGAGAGAGGATCGCCCTTCACATCCTTAACTTAGGTAATGACTGAAATTCAAAATTAAAGTATGGTTTCTATTGAATGCATACTATTTTTGCACTGTCGTAGAGTAAAATAAATTCTCAATTGAACCATCTATGGTACCTCCTGGTACTACCCTTGTGTGTGGCCAAGCGGTCTCTACTTTCCATTGTGTGAGAGCCGGAAGCAGCAGCCTCTGGAATGCAGGCATCGGTAATAACAAGGGCCTTTGTTCACATGCACGTATCAGTCCCCCGCCTCACTCAGGGCCCCCAGGGGGCGGAGCTACGGGGGCTGGCGGAGAGATACACACAAGCTTCATACAGCGGCACCAATCAGGTCATTCTCTGTGTCAAACACCTTCAGTGGTTTCCCAGGTGTCTTTACACGAAAGCAAACTCCTCTGCGTGCGTACATAACTGACCTGTGGGCTCATCAGCCACTTCTGGGGCATTTCAACCCTTCGCCTCATGTGGGCTCTGCTCGTCCCTGGAACTGGGCTCTTTGTACCTGGGCCTTTGCGACGTCCCAACTTTTGACTGAGGCATCTTTGCCGCTTCCTTCCCGCTGTGATGCAGGATGTCCGATGCTTTCTCCTCAGTCCCTGTCGATCTTTCCTTCCCCTTGAAGCCTGTGGAGCATGCAGCAACCCAGTAACGCGAGCCAAGGAATCTTCTCCTTTCCAGTCCCACTGCCATTGCCTTAGCTTATGCTACACCACTGCATCTTCCAAAAACTCCTTCCTTATAGTCCATCTCTGAAAACATTTCCTGTAGCTTTTGGCTTGGTCTTCCTAACACAGATCAGCAGCTGAGACAGCTTCTTACTTGCTTACCTGTTGTCTTGTCCCCACAACAAGGTAGTAGTAAAGGTTTCCTACTTTCCTTGGTGGTTGGCTTTATTTTATTTTCCCTCAGCATGACGGGTGTCTCTACACCCCCGGACCCTTGCACATACTGGCCCCTTTCCCTGGAATGTTTGTTCTCTCCTGCATACCAATCAGACCATGCTCAAATTTCATTCTCCCAGGCCTTCCATGACCAGCCTAGTTAATTTAACTCCTTTATTGTCTTTTCCCTTGTTCTGCTTTATGTTTCTTTGAAGTATCTGTCATTAAAGAACATTATATAAGCTATCCTTTGTTTTTACTTTTTGTTAATCTCCTTACTACAACATAATTCTACATAGTCCCATGTTTTCCCAAGTGCATAGAACCATGCTAAGGCACCCAATAAACATGTGTTGGATAAATGAGAAAATGTAAAACAGAAATAAGACTTGCTTTATTGATCAGTCATTATGGATACAATGGCAATAGTTAACATTTGGCAGGGGAGCTGTGTATATACTTTATTGGTGTAGTTTTTCTCTAGATATGGCTATATTTCCTAAACTGTGCTGTACTGAATATTGGTCTTAAAAAATTCAGTGACAAAATGTCATATAGATAATAAATGCTGCATTTCATGTCTACTTCCTGAAAATTCACAATACATTTTAGCATTTGAAGTGATCTGAGCAGTGTGGCAGCAAATGAAGTGGATTAATTCCATTCTAAAGTTTCTTAAATATGTGTAAGTACAGGATCCTTTTTCCAAAGAGCCCCTTAGAGTAGATTTGAATTGGGATGGTCACCTGACATGCAATAATTCTCTTCCACTTTATTCTGAGACAGATATTGTTGTCCTGGCCCATGGCGAGCCAATCACAGTGCTTCATGATTCATCCATGAATCCAACCTAGCCAATCAGAAGACAGACAGAGGTTTAAAGGAAAGAACTAGGAGAATGACTTTCTTGGCCTCTCAGGCTGTGGATTTGAAGCTGTAACTTTTAATTGTCCGGATCTGTGCTCCTCATTGCATGGACAAAGTATATTTATGGCAGGAGAGAAGGCTTTCTCAGGGAGAGCCTTACATGAGAGAGTGAGGGCAAAGGAGAAGGAAAAAAACAGAAATAACTGAGAATAATAGGGAGAAATACTAATCATCTAAGTCTAAAATCCAGTCATCCTTGAAGCCAGATCCACACTTGCCCTGACTTTTGTTTACATAAAAAATACATTAGTATTTTTAAAAGCCTAGATCGTGAATATATATCCAGTACCATTTTGACCTTATATGCTATAGAAAATCATACTCAGTGACAACCTTAGCAATAAGTCTGAGTCATTGGCCAGTTCACCTGGATTATAAAAGGAAAACCAGTCACCAACCAACCAACAAACTAGAGCAAATAGTGTTCCTGTGAATGACATATGGATTTTATGAACATAAAACTACTACTTCCTGGATGAAATCTACATAGATCTTTTAGATTTTTATTTTTATTAGTACATGTTTGTAGTACATAATAATTACATTCCTTCTGAGGAGTTGGTACATGTACATAACACATCTCAGTTCGTTTTTTTAATCCCCTTCCCCTCCACTTCCTTCCCCCTCCATCTCTTAGTCCTCTTTTAATTTGAAAAAGATCTGTCTCCCTATTTCCTTTTATCTGTCTTTTATTTTGTTCTTTATTGATATTTTGTTTCTCATATAAAAAAAACCATGTGATATCTAAGCTTCGGTGTCTGATTTATTTCACTTAACATTATGGTTCGTTCATTTTCCTACAAATGACTCAAGTTTATCCTTCTTTATGGCAGAGTAATACTCCATTGTGTATAAATACCACATTTTCTTTATCCATTCATCTATTGATGGACATATAGGCTGCTTCCAAGGTAATCTATATAGATTTTCAGCTTCCCAAATAGCAAGGTACCTAGACACCATGTGATGTTGTACAAAGACCAGGGTAAGCACAGAAAGGTTTTGCAGTACACAATTCCAAGGGAGGGGATGGGTGCTGTTCATAACCTCTTGGCAGCTTTTTGGTCTGGCACCCCTGGCTATGTGAATTCTCTATACTTTTATTTCTCATCCAAAGGAACATACCTTTCACCCAAGAAAGGAGGATGCTGGCCTAATGTTTCTTTGTCTCCAGCAGTGTGTCACTTAGAGAAGGGGTTTAATTCATGCTAGTGGAATGAATGAAACTCAGCTGCCTTTGTTCCTCATTTACATGGTTATAGTCAAGGTTGAATTAAGAAATTCTTAACAAAATTTACTTTCAGCATATTACTTCATGAATGCCATTCTTGTGGGTTCATATATATTCAGTGGTTGCGTTTGAGAAATCTAAAAATATCACCCGTTGGGGTTTGCCCTACAACAGCGCGCCGCCTTGACGCAGCCGCTAACGGTCACACCATAAGGGAGGAAACATGGTTCTTTCCAACAGACTCCTCATTTAGGGTGAGTCTGCTGCTGTCGCCCGGCTTGCTGTCTCCCGCTCCTCTTTATTTTGGTACAGCGTTCCAGGGTCATTACTCCATTTGGAGAGGAATTTTTAAAGAACTTGTAGTTTGGGCTTTTCACCACTAGAGTTCAATCTTGCTCTTATCTAGATAATTTCATAGAAGTAAAATAAAAAATAAAACACAGTAGAATAGTATCCTTCAAGACAAAACAGAAATTCCCATAGTACTTTCTCTCACTTAAGTACCAAGGACCTATTTTACTAATGTGCCTTTTCTCTCTGTCACAGAGAGTTACTGGTTGATACTGTTGCCAAGTAAGAAGTTCTGGAATGCCCTTGCTTAGTTACAAGCAATTTGCCAACACTCGATGAATAATTTTTCTTAGACTCAGTTTGTTTATTTCTAAGTGCAGTCTGCAGCTATAATCATCCAGCTATAATTGTCCAGCCGATTTATGAGTGTATGCTTCTGGTCTGTGGAATTTAGGGGCTCAGGGAAGCATAGTGAGAGCCAGAATAAACTTCTTAAAAAAGTTTTCAAAGAACATTGGTAAGAGAGGCATCAAAGACACAATTTTGTTACAACTTTGCCAAAGACCTCTAAAAACTCTGCTCTTATCACAATAGAGATAACTGTAATATTTACTGAGCATTCTACAACGTACTTGGCACCCCATGTCATTTGTTCACAAAAGCTTCATGAGTCCAGGGTGCTTCACAGGCCTGTTTTCCAGATAAACACACAGACTAACAGGGATAAGTAATTTGACTAAGGCAGCACAGAGCCAGGAATTAAGTTACGTTCCCATCTAAACACTGCTAATAAGGTTTCCACATTCATATGGTCTGAAGTTTTTGAAGTTACAGATAAAGAGAATAATAACAACCAGAAGAACTGGATACTTCTAGGCAGGACAGCGAGAGATTTGCAAGACAAGATCAATGAGATTAGATGACAAAACAAGATGTGCTAGCAGTGGACATTATCTTCAACTGGTGTTTTGTAAGGGACACAGCCATCCTGCTTGAATGGCACAGTATGTAGGCCTCACCTTCTCTAAGAACAGAGAGCCCAGTATTGGTCTGTAATGTGGTAAGAATGTTCCCTGGTAACACTGACTAAAATTGACACCATTGAAAAAAATAGTCTTCATTTTAATTATCTATATATTTTTTATAGGAGAATATAGAAATTGATCTTCAAAACTCACTGTAGTATTTGTAGTTGTGACAAATAATTATGTCCAGGTTAGCTTTACAATTATGTTCAGGTAGTATCCTCTTACCTTTATGATATCATTTATTTATTTTTAACAATACATTTGTGGTGCAGGGGATTAAACTCAGGGCCTCAGGAAGGCTAGGAAATTGCTGTATCACTGAGCTACACCCTCAAGCCTGTTATCAAATTTATGTTCTGGGTTAACAAATTCTATTTCTCAGAAAATACCAATGTAAATATTTACCCATGATCGGCCATTCACTTATTCACTCATTCACTCCTCACTCATCAAGTATTTATTAAACACTTACTACATGCCAGGCACTATACTTGGAACTGTAAGAAAACAACAAAAAACAATAGCATCAACAACAACAACCCCCCAAAACAATAAACAAACAAACAGAGAAAATCTCTACTTCCATTCCACATTTTGTAGGGAAGATAGAAAATGAAACACAAAAGAGTAAAATACACAGCATGCATGACAATGGGTGGCCTTACATAGAGGAAAAACCAAATGGAAGGAATAAAATGCATGCGACTCTGTTTTGTTTTCTGGTCATGTAATTCTAAGCCCTGCTCAGAGAAGGGTAGCCACAGTAACAACAGCCATAGTTGTTAGGGCTGTATGGCAGTGCAGCAGTTCTTGGTACTGTGTCATCGCGGGCAAAGTAACAGCTAAAACTCACCAAGGGCTTAGGGTAGACCAGGCCCCTTTCAATTTGTGTTTTCTTTAATACTCATAGCCATTGCATTTCACAGATAAGAGGAAAAAAACACACAATTTGTCCAAATCATACAGCTAAAGAGAGAAAGGTGTGGACATTCCGAGTCGGAGTCCAGTGTCCTAACCCCACCAGCAAGTTGCTCTTTTGGGGATCCCTGCTCCTACTGTAATTGCTTACATACAAGACAACATTGAGTGAACCAGGCTGACTTGATTTCCTAGTCCTGGGTTTACTTCAGCATAGCAATATAAAGATCAGCTGCTTATTTTCCAGCAGTAACTCTTAGAATGTAACTTGTTACATGGAATAGACTGAGTTAATTAGAATTTATTTATATGTGTAAATATGTACCCCCTCTATGCTAAAATTTTTATAACAGCTGACAGAATTCAGTGCAAGATACATTGATTATAAAAATTATAAATAAATGAATGTTTTAGCAGATTATGTATAGAAAGACAAACAAAACAATCCAGTTAGTGATAAACAAAAAACACAGATCATTCGAATGAACAGGAGATACAGGTAATCTCAGGCCTTTGAGATGCACTTGTAACTACTATCAGGAACTGAATTTTACCATGCACTTCCTAGCACCTACAATAGAGTGAAAAATCACAAGAAGTTATATAATGTTGATTTTTTTAAAAGAAAATAAGGCAGAAAAGCTTCATTGAGGGAAACCCTCTTGCAACCAAATCCTTTTAAAAGACTTTCAGGCTAACAGCGAGGCAAAATTTCAACTTTGCAGGAAGCACAGGTTCCTGCAAGAATTCTTCTTCACAATATTAATGATAATAAGCAAACCTTTGAAAAATGCTACTTCAAAACTAGTCTAACGAGTGGTACACACACACACACACACACACACACACCCCAAAGATAACAGCAGCTGTCACAAAGTGACATTGGCAGCTAATAACTTGTGTACTTCCCAGAAGCCAAGATTTATGCTGAATATTTTACAAGAATTGTTTCATTTAAATTTTCCCATGACTCTCTGAGTTATAATTCCATTTCAATGATGAGAAATCTAAGACTCAGAGAGGTTAGATAAGTTCCCCAAACTACTCAGCATGCACCCGAGAGAAACTCAGAATCAAACATGGTCAGATTGATTCCAGACTTTGTATTTTTAGGTACTTCTCTGTGATTACTTTACTGCCTTTAGTATATTTAGGCCTGATTTTTATTGGGACAGTTGCAATAAACTATAACCACAAGACCTGCAGGGATATAAGCATTAGGATCAGAAAACATAGAGGAAAAAAGCCTCTGTGTTTCCAACTTCCAACAATAATAAGTGTAGGAAAAAACAACTACAAAAATCACACGAAATCAGCTCTGCTGTTAGCAGAATAAAGGAAAGTCATGAGGGATAATTTTGGGCGCTGGCACAGGTCAGGCCAGGGTCCTCCTTCAAGTCTTGGAATAATGAGCAACAGCTGCGGTGCCGGAGGCCTGCTGTATCAGAACCAAGGTCAGAGGCACACTTCGCTTCCACTAGGGGGCAGGGTGGTCCTTACATGGTGATCGTGTACAAACCAAGCCTGATTCTTCAGCAGGCAGAAAGCAAACTCAATTTCCTGTCTCAAACGGGAAGCCAGGAGACCAAGAGCTCATACCTGCCCCAGATAAGAACTTCAGACCTCTGTAAGGTTGAGGTGAACGATTCGTGGTGGACATACCAGGTTTTTCACTTGTTAACCACAGTGTCAAGAGCTAGAAAATGTGCCAAATATCGACTATCAGAGGAGCTTCATGCTGGCTCGAAACTGCCTCTCCCAGCCCTTGTACCAATTTTGGTTGATTTTATATTTCTCTATGGACTGAGGTCAATACATGGCCTGTCTCAGGCACTTGTGGAATTTTCCTTATCCAGGATATTCAAACGAGAGGAAAGGAAGTTCTGGGAGGACGGCATAAAAATGGTTAAAAACATGGACTTCGGAGCCAGACAGACCCGGAATTTGATTTTTACCATTTTTCCACTCTGTAACATTGAGTAAATGGTAATCTCTCTGCACCTCAGTTTTCTCAACTATAAAATTGGCATGATAATATATGTCCTCCAGGACTGCTAACATTGGAGAGCACTTGGCTTGAAGCCCCTAAGACAATGCTCAGGAGATGATGATCCTCATGATGATGATGTTGAGGATTTTGCTACAGGAAGGAAAGGTGAGAAATAAGCTTAACATATCTCAATCAAATAGAGGAAACACACATAATCATTTACTGGTTCATTTGCTCAATAACTTATTTACCAAGCATGCATGAGCCATATATAGTGTATGAGACAAAGCGAACATAAAAGTAGTCATCAAGACACTTCTCAAATATTCTGGCACATGGTAAGGATGGCTTCAGTGAAATGAGAGTAGTGATAAGCAGAATTGTCATACAGAATGCTTCAAAGATAATGTGTTTTTGCTATGTTTTCCCTCTGTATCAGTCACATTTCTGTAACTATAACAAATATCTGAGATGATCGATTTATAAACAGAAATGGTTTAATTTGGCTTATGGTTTTAGAAGTTGCAGTCCATGATCAATTTGCTTTGGACTTGTGGCAATACATCATTGCAGGAATACACAGTGGAGCAAAACTGCCCATCTCCTGGCTTGGAGGTGAAAGACAGGAAGAGGGGCTTGGCTCCTACTATCTCCTTCAAAGGCATCTAGTGAACTGAAGACCCCCCCCCCCCCAACTTGGCCTCATCTCATACAGTAGTGCCATTGGGAGACCAAACCTTCCACCACATGGACCTTTGGGGAACACATAAGATTCAAACCATAGTACCTTCCCTCCCCCAAAACAATGCACAGTGTTTTTTTCTGAGAGCATCTGTTCTGCCACTGTGGGTCCCCAGATGAGAATTATGACAATGTGGGGGAAAGAATCAATCACTCTCTCTCCCTTTCTCGTTGCAGAACCAGGGATTGAACCCAAAGAAAATTGAGCTAGAATCTCACACATTTTTCTGTTTTTATTTTGGGACAGGGTCTCACTAAGTTGTCCAGGTTGGCCTTCAACTGTCCTCATGCCTCAGCCTCCTGAATAGCTCAGATTACAGGCAGGTACCACTGTACCTGCCTCCGAGTAGATTCTTGATGGACAAAATGTATGCACAAAAATCAAGCTTTTTCAGTTTTTCAGACACTAATATTTGGGGTCACCCACTACCTCAGCACAACCCAGACTGTCCTGCATGACATAGACTGTGGGTGGGATTCAGGCAGAGAAGCTAATAGACAAACACCAGTCTACACTGGTACAGCACAGACTATACATGCAGTAAGACATAGGAAAGAAAATTGTTGTGGGGCAGAGGCAAAGCAATAATCTTGTAAGTAGTGTGAGGAAGGACTTGAAAAACTCTAAGCTTATCTGGCAGAAGAGCACCAGGGGAGGGCAGGATGTGAAACTTCATTTCAATCAGAGGAGACACCACTGGGAGGAACAGCAAAGTCCAGGAGTCAAAGAATTATTAGGCTTGGGGAGGGGGATGATTATTATCCCTCACTGTAACATGGTAGGAAACATCGCAAAATAGGCAAGGGGCTAGGGAGGTCATATTCAAGTAATCCAGTGACATCAGTCTTACTAGCATCCCACTCACATGGCACATCATGTAACATTTTGCTTCATTTCTACCTTTGTCTGGTAGCTACAGTTAAGAAGCAGTGAATTCTGGTACAATTTGGCCAAAACAATGCTGGACTGGAAATCAGAAGTTCTAGCTGCCAAGAGAGGTTATGCCAATCTCGAGAGGAAATCTAGATACATCCCTTGTTTTCTCTATGCTTCTGGGACCTCATTAATAAAATGAGTCAAAAGGCCTAGGTCATTTCTGGTCCTTCTGATTCTAAGACTCCTTCTATAGCACATTTGGTAATTTCATTGTATACCTGAAAAGATTCTAGTTTTGAGAAAAACCAGGTTCTTGGAATGATTATAAATCATTTGCTATCACTAAAATCAGCATAGAGTACATCAGAAAATGTATGTGACCTGGCCCTACCTGTGTTCCCCATGGTATTACCATATGCCCGAATGCCCATGGCCTGAGGACTTCCCCTGGTGGCCAGAGCTTCCACTGCTATACTGAGAGGTTGGAATTAATGCCCTTGGGAGTAACCATCGACAATAACTGCAGTAAGCTTGTGTGCCAATACCTAAATTACCTTCTCCAAGAGCAGGGTGGTTCTGAGGCTGGAGACCCTCTGACAGCAGGACTAACTTTCCATTACTCACAGTGGTGACTGGTGTGTAATAGGAATTTTATCAGTGGCACCTCCTTCCCACATCATTCCTCACTCATCTACCAGGTTTCTTGGATTCACTTCCCAAATAAACCACCCGCACTTCAATTTCTGCCTCAGGGCTGGCTTCTAAGGAATTTAAGGCACATGTTAGCTCACAGGTGAGCACACACCTATATCCTATCAATTATTGTTGTAACTGGTATAAACTTACATTCCACACTTGGGTGTAAGCCCGAACACATTTTTAATTAATTAAATCTGGCTCTGAGCCTGAGCTGTTATTTAAGTGTCCTTGTCCCTTCCGTTATCTCAGGTGTTTGATGAAATCTAGCAAATTTGGAGAAGGACCTCTGGTTTCAGTCTACCATGGGTGTCACCCAAATGCTCATTTCCTGACAGTGATCCAAAGGGGAGCAAGCCTGGTCCCTTGAAGACAAGTGGTTTCTGCAGTTGTTCACAAATCTGTGGAGTTCGGTGAGCAGTCCTGGCCAGAGATGTGCCTGCTTAGCCAGTCTCTGCTGCCTCCTGGGCTCTCTGGAATCCATTCTTTCTTTCTTTTGTGGGAAGAATTCTACTTTGTCTGCCTTCGTCCTCCAGTGCAGGAATCCATCTCCTCTGACTTTGAGGAAACCCAGCCTACTCAATCAGAAACATTAAAAAAATTCCACTTCTTCACATCTGAATGTGAGTGAATGAGTGTGTGTATGTGTGTGTGTGTGTGACAGAGAGACAGACAAGACACACAGACAGACAGACAGAAGATAACTGTATTCTATAAACCCCCAAAAGCCTCTCTTTCCAGGAGAGACAAAATAAAATGTTTTATTCCTCCTTGATAGTCCACAGTCCCCTTAAAAGAAAAAAGAAACTGATTAATGCTGGTATGTTGCGGGGGGGGGCTGTTATTGTTAAAATATCCCATCCTGTTACTTCTTAAAAGTTTGAAGAATGTCTTGTACCAAGGAAGGGGCAGGAATAGAGACAAAAAAAGGAGAGAAGAAAGCAGAAAGAGGCATAATGTCTTCTTAGTAGATACATTCTAAACAAGACTTTTGCATAGCAGGAACTCAGATTTTCAGGTAGTTGCATTCCCTTAGGCATTTAAACTGTGACCTGTGAGTTTATTGTCTATTTATTGGTTATGCTAATAACCTTGGGTACAAAATCTACTGAGAGAGTCACAATAGGTCAAAGATAAACAGGCAGGTGCTTTTGGTGGCTATGCCACTCTGTAAATAATTTGTTTTTAGCAGATATAACTAAGATTTCAGAGTAACCCTGGTAACTGGTATGGTCATTTTAATGAGCCCACCGGATACTGATTCACTTCAGATGAATGAAAGTGAGACTTCTTAAGGTGAAAAAGAATTCTCATGTGGGGCTATTTCATTTTCAACTAGTCAAACTCTTTTCTCCATGCAGTGTAGAATGCAGCTTCAATGTAGACCCAAAGTGTTAAATATCTGAAAAAAGGATAAGTTCATGTACAAGGGTGATCAGGGTTTTTTTTTTTTGTGAGCAGGCTGCTAATGATGTCACGAATTTGATTTCCATCAGATTTACTAATTTCAGCTGATTTCTGCCCCCATTTTCTCCTGTCAACCTCCTGCTAACTATTTCCCTGATGCTTTCCAAGAGGTGACTTGTTATCATCTCAAATATTTCCATAAAAAATCAAAACAAAACCCTTAAACATGCTCAGCTAAGGGTGAAACAGGAAATATGTGAGTAGTTAAAATATTTTTCGTTGGAAGGATGAGGTTATAAGTGATTTACTGACTGGTAAGGAGATTCATGCGATTCTGCTGAGTTATTTACGAATATAATCTGATTCTAGTTGTTATGGCAACATAGAAGGAAAACAAGTGGTAAGAGTTTACGATGAAATTTTTCTTGAAATGATCCAAAATATTAACTCTAAGTATGTGAGTTCCAAAGAAAATATTGTTTGAATCTGTTTCTCAGAACTGCCGCTGGGTTGAAAGAGCTGTCTGCCTACAGCTGGTCGGGCATTAGAAGCCCCTTAGAGATGAGAACAGAAAAGTGCTGAGCATTTGAAGAAAAACAGAAGTCTCACTTTACCCTCAGGACATCGCCTTCTAACTCTCCCCTCTGTTAATATGCAAGGAATGAAACATTAAGTATCATAAGTATCATATCCATGTCATACCCTAATGCCTGTGCACCGTGGAATCAAAGTGTAGAATTCTTTTGCCAACATAAGTTAGGCTAAAAAATCCCATTAGCCAGAATAAAAGGTCAAAAGCATAGTTCTGAGTTTTCTTTCAAATTACCTACGAGAGTAAGGGCAAATTGGGGGGAAAATATTCCAGGCTTTTAGGAGATGGTTTTCTCAGTGTGTTAGTAGAAAATAATTCCCTGGATAAAAAGGTCACGAAAGCCGTCAAACATGATTTTATCATATGTGAATGAAAACCTATACCTTCATCCGGGAAAGGAAACTACTAAACTCGTAAGAAGAAAGGCCACTGTTGTATCTTTCTTTATAGTTTTTTGTTGCAATTTTTTAGAGTAAAGGTCTGAAGATTTTCTTCCCACCATGTACTTAAAGATGGTAGTAAAGAAGAAAATGAATCTTTGATCATTATATCCATTACCAGCCAAACACAATTCATTCCATCAATGATGGTCCATTGGTATCTAATTCTGGAACTCTCTCACACATGACTCTTAAATGTCACACTGATGAGAAGTCAATTGGCTTTAGTGACTGAGAGTTTACTGAGAATTTAAACAAGCCTAATTTTCCCAAGGACTCATCACAAACTGAAACCATCAGCATTTCTATGTGCAGGCTGCTAGGTAGGATTAAAGATACACTTCCATCTATTTTTGAGCAGGAACAAGTTACGAAGGTCACCCTAGCAACATGCCTATTCAACAAGAGGACTACACAAGCTTTGGCATAGGTACCTACAGGATCCCGGAGTTGTAGGCACTGCTCTGGGACAATGGGACATGTAAACACTCAGCTGTTCCTAATTTGTCATTGGAGGCAGGCCTCGTTTTAGCTTTGCTCTAGTCTGCTACTCCGTAATTCATCTGCTTCATTTTCTCTTCCTCTCTAAAATGAAAGTAATTCACTATTCAAATTTCACACCTGTGGTTGCCATCTTTCTGCGTGTGTACCACACTTCCAAATGCAGCATCCCTGCATCCTGAATCCAATTACGGTAGGACAGTATTTTGTGGCTACAGTAAATACATCCACAATATTTTACCACTTTCTTGATCGTCCTTACAACTTAGCTCTTTTTTAAATTTAACTTGATTTTAATTGATATATAAAAACATCAATATTGTACTTAGTTTTGGGGTACCATGTGGTGTTTTGATACATGTATACATCATACAACTCATCTTTTTTAAAAGTAAAACTGTTCATTGATCTTATTAAGAATCAAGTGCTAGAAATCTGAAAGGCAAAAGATAAACACAGTGTTCATCCTCACGGTTTGTGTGGAGATGGAAAAAGGAATTAAACAGATAATTAAACAAATTTGTTAACTGCACCATGATAATTTTAGTGGGGAGACAGAGAAAACAAGTGGCAAAACAAATTTAAATAGTATTACAAATAAATAGTTTCTCCTATTTCTCCTCTGAAAAGCTTAGGGAAAAGTGATCGGCATATTCTGTTCACTTACCAATCAGCAGCTGTTAAGTACACTGACAACACCAGATGTCGGCTCTAAAGCGAGCGGCATCTGGTCTGGCACACGAGAAACAGCGCACGTGAGAGCAGGCCCGGGCGCTCCGACGGGTCCTGAGACGGCTGGAGAATCCCGGGAACTCAGAACAGCGTTAGCAACTGCTCGGCCGCCAGCCCAAGAGCTTTCCTGCGGCACCAAGAGGCGCCCAGAGACATCGCTTTCTCTTAAGGCCTGCATCAAAGCAGGCTGTTTACCAAAGCCAAGACTGCATTCTTGTGACCAGTGAATACAACTAATTTTCTTGCTAAGAGGGAAAGAAAACAAAAAACAAAAGACAAAAAACCAAAAAACCGGAAATGATATGTGAAGCCCTTCAGGAAGTTCAGGAAGGAAAACAAAACAAAACAAAACAAAACAGGCAGCCGTTTCACCTTGCTGGGCTTCATCCCTAGGTGAATGAGTGGGTTAGCTCACCTCTGAGAAGATAGGTTAATGAAGTGACTAACAAAGTAGAATCTGGAGAGAGACCGTTTTGGATTTGCATCACTTTTCTCACTATCTTACTAGTGAACAACTTAGAAGTGTTACACAGCCCCTGAAACCTGTTTCCTTCTATGTAAAGTAGATATGAGTAAAGTACTAGCTCATAGGACTATTTGGAAGATAGAATTAAACAAGGCAAATAAAGTTCTCGTTACATTGCCTAGGTAAGTGTTAAGTGCTAGCTTTTTAAAAAAGTTTTAAAGGAAAATTATATAATGGCTTTACTACTCATCTAGGGAGATAGTGTGGTAGATTAAGGTAAATGAGTGTTCACATAAATTTTCAAGAAATGGATAGCTGTATAATGACAAGAAAAAATTCCACTTGCTATTTTTCTTCTAATCAGTTTGTACTCTTGAGGAGGTGTGCGTATGACTACTCGTGAGTGAATAAGAACAATTACTTCTTCAATAAGTGTTCACAGGGTACATACTTGATATGAAAATGATACTCTGCTAGTGTTATTACCATGGAGATACAAGTACAATAAAAACTTTTACCGCTTAAAACATAATTTGGAGTGGGTGGGTAAGATAAACAAAAAATAACTAAGGCTCTAAAGAAATAAGCAATCAAATACCAAATCGGAGAGAAAATGGCAAGCATGATGGAATATGCACAAAAACACCGACTCCCTTTACCAGTTCGGTGGCCTTAAAAGAGTGTCAGTCAGACTAAAACTGGACTTCGTCTAAAAAAGGATTAATCATAGAAGTATTGAAAATATTGAAAATGGCTTGATCAAAAAAGTCCTCTGATCTTTATTTAAAGAAATATTCCTGCTCATGTGCATAAAGTCTAAGCCTCCTTCCTTCAATATATTGTACCATGAAAGGATTGTAAATAAAATATTAAGACTAGTTTTGCATTACATTATGTGTCACAACGTATAATATCTGCCATTTGGGGGCTTTTGTCAAATAAGATTGATCTGTTTGTAGTATCATCAGTTGGTTAATCAAAACGAGTTTTTTTAATGATAGATGCTGGTCACATGCAGTGGAGATATTTACTATTGTTTGGAAATATTAGGGTGATATTATTTCTTCCTCAATCAGTGGTCTCAGTTATGAAGTTTGACAGATTATATGCCTTTTCTATTCCCTTTATTTGTAATGATGAAAATGTAGCATCTGGATTTTATTCCACCATACACTGAGCTTGGTATGCACACACACACACACACACACACACACACACACACACACACTATGGTGATTTCATTCTCTGTGTACTGCTTACAAACAAAGCTTAAGCTTGTTAGTCAGCGGATATGGAGAGGACTAATGTCTTCTGGTGCGTCACCCCAGGTTCCAAACTCAGGGGACATCTTAATTTGGACATACATTTCCACAAGCTCCCTGCACTGCTGCCTCAGTGGAACTTCATCCTGGGTTGGTTTAATTTTTGTAGGAAGCATGATGGTGACATTTGTTTCACATCTCATTTTTGGGGGGATTGCTGGGGATTGAACTTAGGGCCTTGCACTTGCTAGGCAAGTGCTCTACCACTGAGCTAAATCCTTGACCCTCACACCTCAGCTTATGACAAAATTTTATCTGCCATTCAGGGGAGGTATGACTACATGACTTCAAAGAGCAAAATTATCCATAACCTTCGCTACCTTCCTCCAACAAAACACTACAGAAATAATTTTCTTTAAAATGTCATAATTACTGACTATTGTTCAGAACAGATTTTCTCTTTTAATTTATTTGCATCATCTTTGAGTTTGCCTTCTCCAGGTTAATTACATATGCAATGGGCAAACCAGAAACTACTTACCAAAGCCTAACCCACTGACAGCTGTCCCTCGTGGCCATTCTTTGTAAGAACTTAGCATGTCCCTGGACGTGCATCCTTTACTTGTGTTATTTTATTTCATACTCCCCAAATGGGAAAAATAATGGATTTTTCTTCCCAGGGTAATGAGGATCAAAGTGGAAAAGGTTTGCCAGGAAGAACGAGTTAGGAACCGAAGGAAGTGAGATTAAACAAACAAACAAATCAGGAAACTCTGGTGCTGAAGTACAGGCTGTGAGTCACTATTGTATAGCTTTGCCAATTTATACAAACAGCCAAGCTCTGGATGATCACCTTGCACTGAAATAACTTCCCTAACCATCACATAGTCTGAGCGGTAGGGGAACAGAGATCAAGAGAACAAGTTCTCCCGACTTTTGATTCTCACTCTACCGTTTGCTTAATAGGCATATGGCCTTGGGCAAGTTACTTATCCCCTCCGAACTCAGTTTTCTCCTGTTTCAAAATGAGAAAAATAATAGATTCTTCTTCCAAGGGTATTTGTGAAGATTAAGCATGATTAAAAAAAAAAAAAGGGCCACGCGCATAGTACATTGCTGTGTGCCAAGTGCTCAATAAATATTACTGAGTATTATTTTTATAGCATAATTATCAAGTACTATGATTCAATAAACTAAGGATGCAACACTTATCTGTGTAAGGAGTTAAAGGGACCTCTAATAATTCAAGACTCACTGGGTGGATGTTGTGGGGAGGAAACCAAGAGTGCGGGCAGTTTGTCGCACAGAGAAAAAGAAAAAGGCAAAGTGCTTGGGAACAGGTGCTGGAGGTGGCCGTTTCAACCAAATTCATCACACAGCTTCCAACACTGTGGAATTATTATGTTTTCTCTTTCCCATTAAGGACTCACATCTGGATGTAAAGTTCAAACACAGACATCATCAGAAGGAGTGTGCACAGGAGCCACTTCCGCAGAGATCTTGGCTGCCATTCAGGGCACTCAGGTTGTATGTCTCTTGTTTTCTCCTGAATTATTTATCCTGAGCATCTGTGTTACATTATCTTCACGTAATGTCACAAAGGAAATGAGAGAACGCATGCTCCTTTCTCATTTGCCCACTGACAGTGAATGCACCCCACAGCTTCCAGGTGTCTTTTTTGCTTTTCTCCACTCACTTATCCTGCTATCACCCTGGCAGGAGGGGCACATCCCTTCTCCTGGGGGACTGAGTGAAACCAGCCTCCAGTCAGATTGGGGGTAACAGACAGTCCCAGCCTCACTTCAAGATAAGCCAATCAATCTTATGCAAAAGCTCCACAGCTCAGCAATCCTGATTGCCTAAGCAACCAATTCTGCAGGCGAAAGTTCGTTTTTCAACCAACAGAATACAAATATCCTGTGCATGTTGGCTGGAATCCCATGGCCCAGACCAAACTAGAAACTTTCTGGACACTATGGCTATTTGGAAAGTTATTTCAGAGAGTCCCATCTAGAGTTTCTGCAACAAACCTAGAAACTATCATAAAATAAGTCAACGTTAACATGCATTAGGCACTTCGTATATGCTAGGAAATAAGTCACTTAGGTTACACTAATTTGCTGAAGTTTTACCATGACACCATGAGACAAATATCTTATCCTCGTTTTAAAGAAATGAAAGAAAATTATTTCAAATAAGTGACCTAATTAGGCACCAGTGCTCAGATTCAACCCCATATCTTAGCCAGTGCTCTTTCCAACTACTTTTTGATTAGTGTTTATGGGTATATTTTTGCCATTCTTTTAGTTGTAACCAGTCTGTGTATGTATATTTAAAATGGTTTTCTTGTAAGCAGCATACAGTTGAATTTCATATTTTATCCCACTTGACAAACTTTGCATTTTAATTAGAATGTTTAGACCACTTATATTTAATGTGATTATCAATGCGTTTGGGTTTTAATCTATCACCTTACTGTTATTTTCTATTTGATCTGCTATTTGTTTGCTTTACTATTTTTGATATCTTTTGGATTGAGTATAGACTATTTCATTTAAGCTCCACTTTGGCTTATTGACTTTTCCTTTTGTTTTTAATGGCTACTTCAGAATTCATAGTACATTCTGATCATGATTACCTTCACGTAACATTGTATCACCTCATGTATTACATCAGAAACCTTTCATTCCTCTTTCCTTTTGTACTGTTACATGTTTTGTTTCTGCATAGTCTATAAACTCTGTTATATTTCATTTTAGTGAAACATCATTTAAGGCTGTTAAAAATGAGAAAATATTCTGCTTACCCACACATTCCCATGCACACCTTGAGTTGAAAAGTTTGGCCAAAACCTGGCACGGGGTCCTGAAGAGGATCTCGTCATCAGGGAGCCTAGTCCAGCACCTTCTGGGTCTCCTTGTCCCCAAATAGCACCTAGCTGAGAATGAGCTCAGACTGTGGAATACACCAGGACTGCCTTCCTACCTGCCTATCCTACCCATATGTTACTACCTTTTAGGTGAAGACTCACCAGCTTGCTGGGTCTTTATATCAGCTAGAGACCCAAAGAAGGGAGAGTGTCTTCTATATAGGAACTGCTTATCAGACTTCCAATGACAAAAAAACAGTTCAAGGACCAGGAAACAGTTCAGCCTTCGGATATTTGTTCTGTTGTGTTAATTTTGCACGAAGAGCAGGGTCTGGAACCAGACACGGCCAGGCAAAGCTTTAAGAGCTAAGGATGATTATGATGGCTAATAGTAATGAAGATGATCAATAACAGTAAGTTAGAATTTGGAAAGGTTCAAGGACTGTTCTAATACCTTTGTGGGCACTAGTTTATTTAATCCTGGAGTATTTAAATAGCATGTACAAGGGCATTCAGTGCCAGAAGCAGGGTTTTAACCATGAACATTTGGCCTTCATGTCCACATCTTTGAGCACTATGCTAGAATGCTTTTATGCAAGCATTTGCCCAAAGCTTCCTGACTTCTTTCATTACAAACCCCACTATCTTCGGTTTCTTCCTTTACTGTTTCCAGAGGACCAATGATTCACTTGGTTCCTCTGGTCTGAATGGATCTAATTCAATCAGAGGAAGAGGAAGGTACTAATTTTCAATGTTTCAAGGCGTCCGTTTTGGATTCTCCACATTGACCAAGACTTACCAGACCTCTCTTTGTTTGGAACATGTACAGGGGCTGCACAGAGAATGTGTAAGGGGTGCATATGGGGCTCATGTTTCTTGTTTTCCCACCAGGTAGGTCATGAGTCTGAAAACTGAAAATTCTGGGCTGCCCAGAACTTCAGGGATGTAGCACCTCACTCTTCTGATAGAGTTAGTACAGTGATGCTTATCAAAAAAGGCACAACTTACAGATTTGACTTTCTGAAGAAAGCATAAGCCACAAAAAAAATACGGTTGTATGGATTTGGGAGCCTAAGTTTCACAGACTATGATTTTCTCCTGCATTACATTCTTTAGGAAAAGAGGACTGGGGTATCATTCGTAAGAAGGATATACTTCCGACATAGTAGCTTGGTGATCTTAGAGGCCCTTAAGCTGTGACGTGAAGTGTAAACTGAAGTATCTGGTATTCTGAGTACCTTCAAGAAAATAGGACAAAGGTCCTAGCTGGTCCTTGAAGATGTGAGGCATATATTTGCAAGTCACCTGGAGCTGGGGATGTCTTGGAACTTAGATCATGGAAATTAGGACCAGGTCTTGTTTCTGAGCTGGGCATAGAATGTCCTTCATGAAATGAAGGATGTGGGATCTTATCTTCTCTTGTTGCTGAAAGTGTTCTCTCTTCTTAGGAACTGTGTGAGACTCACCTCAGTGATAGCTCAATTCAAATCTTACAACCACAGTGTCTACCTGATAAGGAGATTCAGCAGGTGGCTGGGCTGGTTTAGAGGATTCATGAGAAAGGAGAAAAATTATGCCTTTTGACAAACTGCTAATCTGGGCAGTTTTGCTGGTTGATAGCAAGTACATATGTTTCAGAATTTGTGTATGAGGAATCAGAACAAATCCTGGGGATACACAACTACCCAGTGTTACCATACAAGGGGTGAAAATTTAAATTTTAAAAAATGTATTACAGTAAAAGACACATTGACATTAATCCCTCCCAAAATATTTTCCCTTGCTTCAAACACACTTATCTCACCACTCTTGGTACTTTCTGAAGCAGTTCTGGAAATCCTTTTTCATGTCTTTAAGAGATGTGATAAAAACAAGATGAATGTTGCTGCTGAGTGCCACTGAACTGAAAGGTGGTTTTGTAAAAACATTATGGGGTGTCCTCATCTACCTTATTCACTGGACCTGGCATTGTGTGACTTCTGGCTCTTCATCGAAGTAAAAATGACCATGAAAGGTAAATATTTTGAGTTAGTTTAGGACACTGAGACAGCCATGATAGCACAATTAAAGCCACTCGCAAAAGTGGACTTCCGGAACTGCTTTAGACAGTGGCAAGAACTATGGTGAAAGTGTATTTGAAGCAAAAGGGATTATTTCAAAGGAGATTGATGGTTATATGTGTTTTATTAAAAAATTATAAATTAAAAAATTAAAAAATAAATTAAAAAATTAATTGTCACTGCATTTTTATCATACTGCATATAGTGAATTAGAATTTTATCAAATTTTCCAGTAAAGAGTGTACATGGTGTCTACAAATGACCAGCTATCTGCCTTGAGCTGAATGCCAGCACTTGTCATTAACAAGCTACCTCGCTTTCTTTGACTTTTACACTTTCTGAGATGCTAGACAAAGAGGATAGATATTTATTCTGCTGTTCTTAGTCCCAAAAGAGTATTTACACACCTCACATTAATTTTGTGTTCTGACTCTGACGTAATTCTTCCTGTTATGACAATAAGATTTGTAGTTTTAAAAACAGATGACACCTCGAGGCCATAATGTTAAGTGAAATAAATCAGACATGCAAGTTTAAATATCACATGATTTCTCTTATATGAGAAATCCAAGGTATAAATAAAGAGCAAAATAAAAGATAGATAATAGGAAATAGGGAGATAGCTCTTTCTCAAAGGGGAATGGGATCAAGAGATAGAGGGAGGTGGTATGAGGGGAGGGAAGGGGGATTAAAGAAAGGAATTAAAATGTGTAATGTACATGTACCAACTCCCTACAAGGAATATAAACATTGTATACTACAAACATGTACTCATAAAGACAATCATCTAGAAAAAAATTAAAATAAAAATTGATGATATGCAATGCAGGAATTGATTAATTATGATTGGCAACCAAGCTCACTAAAAGAAACCGGGAAGGTCTCCGGACCTGGACAAGAAGAGCCCCAACCCTGGGACTCTCACTTTGGGGGCCTCACATATCAAAATCCTGAAAAAATAAACTTAATAAAGAACACACGGGCATTCTGTCACTTGGGTTCTAGCCCTCTACACCTTTATGGCATGATCCATAACTTTAACTACCCATTCATTACTTTAAACCATAATGTAATTTATGAATCTATTAAGTGTAAATGTAAACATCAAATACTGTAACATGTCATTTAAATTTTTTTGTGTTACAATTGTCAATAAAATACGAAATAAGTAAAAATTATAATTATAGCATTATGATTAGTAATTTTGATGAAATGAAGGCCAGGAAAGGAATTTTGCAATGAAAATACAACCATATAAGAGCTGTCTTCATTATTCATCCAAATGGCATTACTTTAATAATAGGAAACACATAGTAGGACTTAATTAACTTCAGTTGCCTTTTATATCTGACAAACTACCAATCATATAAGAAACATACCTTTTACATATTTTTAAAACATTTTTCGTAATGAAGACATAGTTACCAAAGTACGAGGATAGAATTAGTTTTATTTAACAGTTTTGTTACATGGTGTCTTAGTTGCTTTTCTCAAGCTGGGACATGCTACCTGACACCTGTGCCTAAAGGAAGGAGGGGTTTGTTTCGGCTCACGTGTCAGTCTACAGTAGGCTGGCTCTAAGGCAGGACAGCATGGCAGAGGCGCGGAGCAGAGGAGAAGCTGCTCCTGACACGGTGAATGGGAAGCAGAGAGTGAAGCAAGGAGCAAAGGAGGGAGATAAACACAGGCCACACCCCCAGTGATCTTCCTCTTCAAACCAGACCTCACCTCCTAACAGCAAGTCAGCTATGAACTCCCATAATCCAGTCACCTTCCGAAAGCCCCACCTTTGAGTGCATGAGGCTCTTGCTGGATATCTAAAATATGAACCGTAACATTTTGTCCCCCAAAAGACTCATGCATATCTCTTTCTGTAAAATACATTTCATCTATCTCTAAGAGTTGCCAGAGTCCTAACAGATTTGACACTGGTGAAAAGTCCAACTCCAAAGTCTCCTCTAAATTTAAGGCAAACTCTTAGTTGTGAGACCCTGTAAAAATCAAAAGAAAGCTAAACACTGCCAATGACACAAGGTAAACATTCTCATTCCAAAAGGGAGCTAGAAAGGAATGGGACCAAAGCAAGAGTGAATCCAGCAGGGCTGGATTAAATCCCAAAGCTCCATGCCCGGCATTCAGGGCAAGTTGTGGAGAGATGTGAACTTCAAAGGGCTTGTATGGCCTTGTCTCTATTGCATTCTGGTGGTTGCAGGTCTCATGGCTTCTTTCTTGGGCTGGCTCTGCTCACTCCTTGTGGCTTTCCTCAGACATTTCACATTCTGGGCTTTTCCAGATTTCTTGGATTTTCACTGCACTTGTAGCTTCACTCTCACAAATTTACATACTGCTCTCTCAGGGGCACGCTGCTTGCCCTTCTTCTGAAATCTGGGTAGAAGGCCCCATGACCCCACAGCTCTTCCATTGTGCATGCCTGTAAAACCAGCACCTTGTGGATGATGCCAAGGTCTGCCACCAGCTTGCATAGTAGCCAGGCTCCCTTGTATCATGGCTGTAGACATCTCTGAGTGCCTGGATGGTACAGCAGTATGAACCGAATCCTGGGGAATTCCCTAGGAAGATGTTCTCAAACTTGATGCCTTAGGGCTATCTCCTGGAAGCAAAGTTTTTCACATTTGCAGTTCGGAGCCTGCAAAAGGTGGGGTGCTAGTCCCTCAAGTATCCTGTTGTAAAGTACTTGAGTTCTTCTTAATATTAACCTTTTCGGCAACCAAGCTCTCCTCTGCTCCAGCTTTACAGGACCTTCCTTTCTGGTGAAACTCAAAACTTCTAAAATCACTCATCTGTGCTGTTCACTCTTGATTCTCAGTGTAGGGCTAACACCCCCCAACGGTATCCATGCCACGGCCTGAATGTATCCATCTTCATAGCCTTGAAATTTCCTCCACCTAATGGATTAATCTGTTGTCCTTCATCTCAGCCTCCCACAAAGCCTCAGAATACAGGGAAAATGTTTACAGATTTTCCACCCAGAGCATAACACACGTGGTCTTGAATCCAACAGGCAATAGGTCCTTGTTCTCAAATAAAATCTCCTGGGTTTGGTCTTTACTGTCTGCCTTTTTATCAGCATTCTGGTCTTCTAAGCTCTGACCAGAATCTCCCATGAAACTTGACTTACAATATTCTAGGGCTTCTCTAGCTTCAGAATGTCCCAAACTCTTCCCATGAACTGATTCCAAAGGCTTCTAAACCACATAATCAGGTTGTGTCACAGCAATGACCCCAGTTCTCTAGTACCAAAGGCTGTCTTAGTCAGTTTTGTCATCGCTAGGACAAAATACCTAACACCCTTAAATTAAAGGAGGAGAGGTATATTTTGGCTCATAATCTGTAGAGTTTTCAGTCCATAGTCCACCTGCTCCAAGGCAGGACTGCATGCACTGGGGCATAGGAGAGGAGTAGCTGCTCATGGCATGGTGCCTGGAAGCAGAGATAGGAGGGAGGAGCCAGGAGGAAGATAAAGGGGAGATAAACCCTCCCAGGCAATTACCCCAGTGACCCACCTCTTTCAACCAGAACCCACCTCCTAAGAACAAGCCAGTTATAAGCCCCTGTAATTCAATTACCTTCCAAAACCCCCACATATGGGCCCATGATGCTCTTGGGGGACATCTAGATCCAAACCATAAGAGATGGGTTTATGGCTTTTAAATATTCTGCCCTATCATGTGTGGGCTTCCATTTATTCTGTTGTCCCAGGCTCCACAGATGTCAGAGTCTTAATGGACGAAAACAAGAATTCTTTCCAAAATCACAATCTAGGATGTGTATCTCTTGAGAAGTAGCCATAACTACATTTGGAAGGGAGTGTCTGCAGTATTGCCTCCTACGTTCACACTCAGGAAAACTTTTTCTTAAGGTAGAAAGTTCCATTTTTACAGATAAAAAGTTCTAGACTTTGATTTACTGTCCAATTAACCTTGATGAACTAGAAGGATTTGGGAGGTGGAGGAACCTCAAATTCATTTCTGCACTAACTACCAGTGAATCTAGTTCACACGGTTATCACTGATCTTGCGAAGCCTGCTCTGTTGCTGCCTTTCTCCAGGCAAACTGAATCTTTATCCCTTTTCAGAGCCCCCATTCTCCTTAATTTTCTACTCTGGATCCTTCTCTACTTTGGCCTCCTCTATAAATCAAAATGCTCCTGCTCTGTTTTCTGTCCCTTCTGGGCTTGCTCTCTGCCTAGTATGAAGCTTTCCTGATGCCCTGAGTGAACTCATTAAATATCTTGTCTTCGTAAGGCACAAGGTAAGAACAGCAGGGAGCCTTGAAGTTCTTACAGCAGAAAATGCTGGTAACTCCACAGTGAGGAAAGTGAGGCAAAAGAAGAAAGTCCACATAGTTTATTTTGCCCTAAGATGTGAGTTGAGGGCAGAATTGTGGGGAATCTAAGTTATGCACATTCTCTTAAAATAAGTTGCTAGGATTGATGTAATAAAGTAGTTTATAATTACACAAGGGCGGGATTATCAACATGCTGATTTGTGTTTCTTTTTGCTTCATTTATCCTGCATCCATTCCGAGCAAGTCAACCAGTCTTTCTGTTCCTCGTGCTGGGGAATTTTACAGAGTCTAATCAGAAATGGGAGGAAGGGACCTCTTTTCCCTTTCTTTGTAAGAGGTTGAGGCCATGGAAAATATGCTGTTAGTTACTGCCAAAGACAGAGAGGGGTTTTGTTTTTGTTTTTGACCACTAGACTTGGGGCTAAATGCAGGTCAGGATGCTCCATGAGCACTGGGGACCATGTTCTCCTGCCCTATGATAGTTTCTTACGGATCAACCCAAACGCTTAAGGACAAAAATCTTATGTACGCTTAAAAAAACTGAATTCTAGCTCTATGATTCCCATTATTACCTGTTCTGACCCCAAAAGACAACACGACTATTGATTTTAAGCAACCTTGTGGGTATAGACATGAGCACATCAGAAAATCGGCTGTGGACATAACAGTAATTCCTTGAAACCAGATGAGGGTACAGGGAGCTCTGGTAATGGCTAGGACTGAATTTCAACTCAGTTTAGTAGAATGATGGTTCATGGCTGGATGTAAGTTTTTTTCTAAATGTTTTAACTGAATTTATTGAACAATTGTAAAGAGAGTGGGAAGTTTCCATACAAATCTCTCACCTGATTTCCCTCCTGCTATCCTGTTATATTACCATGGAGCACTTGTCAAAACTAAGAAACTGACCTTGGTACATTACCATTAACTAAACTCCAGACTTCATATAGATTTTAGCAGGTTTCTCACTGATGTCCTCTTTCTGTCTCAGGATCAAATCCACGGTATCATGCTGCATTTGGTTATCATATTTCCGCAGTCTTCTTTGGTCTGTGGCAATTTCTCAGTTCTTTTCTTATTTTCCATAACCTTGAAAGTCTTGATATTTAGAGACATTCCCCCAGTATGGGTTTCCTGATTTTTTGCATATGTGTGTGTGTGCAATTACACTGGGAGCAGGCTTTTTGAGACAAAGACCCCTCTTATTGCATTCTAGCACAGTTCTTCTATTTTACACATTACAATTTATAGATTGAGATTCAGAGTTATTATGTATACATTCACATACAAAAGGAGTTTAGACTGCTGCTGCCTAAGAGAATCAAAACTCAATTCATTGCAATTGAAGGATGCTCCAACAGCTGTTGCATTTCTTTAAGCTGGTAAACATTTTCATCAAGATTCGTAACAGATCTTCTTGTGTGCTCCACTGTGATTCTGGGACTGTTTACAGAAGGATTTCTTAAGTACTGTACTTTAGGTCTGTTGAAATCTGGTGAAAATCAACTTTCTTGCTTTCTACACTATTCAGGGTTCTTTTGGCCAAATAAAATCAATTCCATTTGAATCTTTAGGAAAAAAAAATTTAAAGTATGAGGTATGGTCAAATATATGGTGAATGTTTCAATAAAAAATTTTATTATAGTAAAAGATACATTGACATAAATCCTCCTCAAAATACTCCCCCTCACTTTGAACACACTTAACTCATCATTCTTGTCACTTTCTGAAGCAGTTCTGGAAGTCCTCTTTTATGAGTGTCTTTACTAGATATGATCAAATGTACAGTGAAAGGTGCTGTGGTTGGCCATCCACTAGAAAAACAGGCTCATAAACACATTACGGTCTGTCTTTATCCACTAGCTCTGCCTCCGTGTGACTTCTGGCTCTTCCCCCAAGTCAAAATGACCATGAAATATTAAGGTTTTGAATCAATTCAGGACACTGAGGTAGCTATGGCAGCGCAACTAAGGACATGAGAGAGGACTTCCAAACTGCTACAGAAAACAGAAAGAACAAAGAGACAAGTGTGTCTGAAACAAGCAGGAGGATTTTGAGGTGGATTCATGGCTATGTGTGTTTTACTGTAATAGTTTAAAAAATTTTTAAAAAAATATTCACTGTATTTTTTGATTATACTCTACGTATAGCCCAAAACATACTATGTATCATCAGAGACTTGAAGCACCACTCTCTCTTTGTGGCTTCTAGTATACAGGAACTTGATTGTAGTAACATACTTAAGACTAGGTTTTAATAGTATGAAATAAATTTAGAATTCATGAGAAGAACCATGAGAAAGATAGTCACCAAGGTTATTTAGAACAATCATTTCTTAACTTCATTTTCGCTACAACTTTCAACTCTCCATATCATCCAGGTCACCATGGAGCATTAATCAAAATGTTTCCTCCTGCTTTTCTGGGAATTTTACCCGCAGATAATGATCAATTCTCCCTTCGTGGGGATTGGATGGTTCTCCGCTGGAGAAGTTACACCTTGGACAGGCACAAAGCGTTCGCAAGGCTGAGCAACTCTTCAACAGCAGGTGCTCATCTCTTCTGACAGGATGACATTCCACCTTATTTAAGTCTATAAAAGTTATTGGATGTACACATACTTCTTTGGACATATAGAAATCTAGAGACTGTACAGAACAGATGCTGGTTTATTATTATTATTTTAAACAGAGATATTCTGATGGCTAACAAATGTCAAGGCTGGTGGTCTTGGTGTTTTGGGGCGTAATGATGGAATCATTAAAGTAAAGGAAGGTTAAGAGGCTGCACGGATGCATAGTTTGGTGCTGTCCTACACCAACACTCTTGTTCAGTTTGGGAGCAAGGGTACTGTCTTTCGTTTTTCTTGGCCACGTAAGTACTTACACATCATCTTATCCTCTACTGTTTGTGGTATAGGGATATTTATTTACTCTGTCATTAATATCTTTCTTACTGCTTATCTTTTGATTCACAAAGAATAATTTGCTAATATTTCAAAGGAGAAAAAGAAAAAAAACATGAGTACAACAGTGAAAACAGTGCACATCAAAAGACAAGTTTCATTTCAGTGGTTGAGTGTCAGATCCGTGTGAGTCAGCTTAGGCCTTGGCAGAGCTACATAGAGAACAAATCTTCAGAAAAGGCAGAAGATAACTACATCAGCAAATCAACCCTTAATTGGAGGCTGATTATAGATAATGAATCCTTTAGCTCCTCATTGGCACAAAAGTAAATCCTATGCTGAGTGAGGTTGGCCTATACTAATGGGTCTGCCAAGTACAATTCAAATGGAACCACTAGCACAAAGATAAAATGAAAATGCATGTTTAATTTTGTTCTTCAGAGAAGTAGAAGGAACTGTTTGATCTGGGCTCAGGCACACGTTACATTTGTCCGTGGTAGCAGTGTCATTAACATGCGTTGATATAATGAGAATGAACATCTCCACAGCATCAGCAATATGGTCAAAGGAGCTCCCGGAAGACAAGATCCCGATCTGGTGGGATCATTGTTTTTCTTCTCGCTAATTTTGCCACTCTGGAGGTTTTAGGACTAATCCCTGCAATTTTAGAAGTTAAGGAATACTATGAAGACCAAAGTCAGTTCTACCAAGGTTTTCTCTTTTGTTATATACTTTGATATAGCGTTCAAGAACAACCAAATGGCAAATTGATGAGAGAAGCACGGTAAAGTAGAATATTTATGGGGGTAATAGATCTGTTTTTAACTGAAGTCATGCATTACTTACAGGAAACTTCTACAAAATACTTATGAGGGGCCAGTTTCCATGCTGAAGTTCAACACATACATTATCTTTTAATCCTTTCAGCAGTCAATAAAGGATGCACTGTATTAACCCATTTTATAGACAAGAAACAAAGGTATAGAAAAGTAGAATCACTTGCCCAGAGTCATAGGTGGTAAGTGGCGAAGTCAGAATTCAGATTCAGGCAGCCTGGTGCCAGCAGTCATGATTACTGTGGATCTTTGCCTTTTCTTTTCTGTCCCAGACAAGACTGCTGATCTGAACTGTTTGAGATAAACTTAGATCAAAATCACAGGTAGAAAAGAAAATTAATCATAAAATAACCAAGTGTTACAAAGTTAGACTATCAATTGTCTTGCCAGCACTGGGTAGAAACAGAATTGTTTTAGTCTGCTTGACTTCAGCTATGTGTTGAAACCCATTATTCTACTAAATGAAATTTCAAATTTGGTCTCCATTTTCTTGTAATCATGAGTTACTTTAAGATCAACTGGGCTAGCCACAAGGCCTAATATTGGTTATAGGCGTACTGGGTCAAATACTTTAGAGCTGATGGAACTATATTTAAGACTGGATAAAGAGAGAAGTGATTTCAGCTCCTGAGCTGGCTTTGATCTGCATGAGAAGAATGAAGAGTGGGTGGGAAGATTTGGATTGCTCTTCCTTTCACTATCTTCTTTGGAATTTATTAATTCATGTCCTCTCCCTCAGATCATGCTTCCTTTGCCTAGTCTCTGGCTGGTCTATACGTACAACCTTAGTCTTCTACCTGGAGAGCAAAAGAATTTTCTCAGCAACTATCCCTCCATCCCTCCCTCCCTCCATCCCTCCCTCCCTCACTCCCTCCCTCCCTCCCTCCCTCCATCCATCCTTTTACTGTTAAGTGAGACCATATGAATGAAATAAATCCTATTCAATCTCATACAATGGACCAGAGAGATTTACTTATTTCCGCCTAAAGTGGGAGCAAACAGAATAGTCCGCTTGTGAGATTTCCAGGTTCAAAGGATTAGGTTCAGTGACAAAGAACGTTGTGATGGAAAATACAAAAACAAAAGCAAGAACTGCCTCCCCCCCAAAAAAAAACATTGTGGTGGCCAGAGTGTACACTGCTTGGATAGTCATTTTTGGAGAAAAGCTGAAAAGGGAATAATTGGTGACAACCTCAGGCCCACCATAACATTTGCACCAAAGTCATCTTTCTCTGAGCTACCACTGGACAGTGTCCAGAGCTGGGTCATTTCTGTTCAATGTGGAACACGGCCATGTGGATGCATGTTTTGGTTCATTTTCAAGCTATCCCCTACAGTAACTTCTGCTATGGTGCATC